>VYZV01038055.1:268-13929 GCA_013401275.1 Pandion haliaetus | reverse complement strand
AAATTATATTTTTTTTTTTTTTTTAACCTTCTTAATAAATCAGTTTGCCAATACATTCCTTTGGGAATTCAGTGGCAGTAACACAAAATGCAAGATCAGCAAATTATTAAAATACTGATGTAGTAACTCAGAGCTGAGCAACTAATGAGCTGTAAAGTTCACTTCTAAAAGCAGGACACTCATACATTAAACACGTCCACAGTATTTTCGTTGTTCATTATAAATACTAATTTAGTGTTGGAAGGTGAACTATGCAAAATAAAATTCAACTCTGATGGATTCTGACAACATTGCTTTTAAGGATCAAGTTTCTTTGGAATAATATACAGTAACTAAGGACGCAACTTTGCCAAGTTTGGTATTAAAATGCATTTTAGCATCACGGTGAATCCCAAATTAGGTCAATGACAGCTGAGCGGAAGCAGACAGATGATTGTCAATTTACCAAACAAACTGAACTCCTACTCACATTGCAAAACTAATCCAAAATTACCACAAATTAAGGCTATTTTAAATAAAGGCAAAAATATGGGAAGCTATCGATCATTCACATACGTAACACTGATAATGAAATTCCTTCAAAGAAAACAAACACCAAATCTTTACTACAGCGCACAATTATTATGTGTTTCATCCATCACAATGTGCTCTTCCCGTGTGATAAACAAGGACACAGAAGTTTGCAGAAATGCTGATGAGTAGACAAAACCAACCGCCTATTAGCTAGGTTTATTCTGCCCACAAACTTGCCATTTCCTTGTGGTGCCCTAAGTCCCAAAGCAGGAGCGGACACAACACAACAGCCTGTACTATGTAAAATAGAGAAGACATCAGTGCTGCAAGGGTTTCCAAAACAGGTACTCAAGTGGTAGTACGTATCTAAAAGCAACAGATGACATGATCCAATACTTAACTCGCTTCTCCTGAACTTTAGTGTACTCTGTTCTTAGCAAAGATATGCATACTTGAACCTCACTGTTAATTTACTGAAGGTTGCTTTGAAGTAGAGGCTCAATAAAGGCTGGAAAAACATACTACTAAAGCTATAGACCTATTGTTTCAGAAAGTGACATGACTAAACGTTTCTTTCAAGTATATTAGAAGCAAAAACACGGTTACCATACTTGTCCAAAGATTATCATATTTTAAGAAAAGTTATATTGGCAAACTTGTAAGACTTGGTATTTGCCCTGACTTACAAAAATTGTTAAGAAGGGACAAATAACTTAATAAAACATACTATAATGCATTTCCTATGTGGAAATTAGATTTTTTTTCATCTGCATAGAGAAACCAATAATTCCGTTAATGTACTAGATGTGAATCTCAATAAGTTTATGTAAGACACAGACATATGGAACACAAAAGTGCCAGTAAGAAACGAATTGGCACATTAAACTAGAGAATGAATTGACCTTGCAAGCAAACAGAAGGAAGAAGCTAAAAAGAAAAGCAGCAAAAGAAAATTGCCTATATAAGACACCTATAAAGTGAGTAGTGTACAGAATGGAAAAATACAGATAAAATCCACAGGAAAAACATTAATCATGAACTATTAATTACAAGGAAAACAACTTCAGCTGGGAAGACTCTAAGATGAAGAAAAGCATGTACCTTTGCTCTAGGCTGGGAATTTTTCTCAGTTGTATGCTCTTGGATGCTGGACTTTATTTTGACCTTGTAATACCACTCCTATGTTTTAATGTTTCTTCAAAACAAACAAACAAACAAACAAAACCCCACTCCTCCTGTAACACCAAAAAAGCCTCAATTTCTACTTGATTCAAAAAAGATGACATTAATATGCAGCTGCACATGGGCCATTTTAATAGTGGCTTTAAGAACATCAGATTCCTCCTGAATCTGATTACTGCATACAAGAAAGAAGCTGATCTCTCCCTGACATAACTGTAAAAGCTAAATTCAATTGTTCCTCAATGTATTGTCAGGACCGATAACAGACTCTGAACACATTTTCCTAGATGGAAGATCAGTCTGCAGGGGCATTCAGGTGGCTTTTCTATTTCAACTGAATGACTGCCTAGCTGTATTTTCAGGACTTAGATGCAATTATGATATTACTGTTGACAGACTATAACTTTAAAATCCAAGAGGAAATGGCAATTCATTCAAATAAAAAATATGATACTGATGTTCATTCACAAGTAATAATTTTTAAAGTATTGTGGAAAAAGAACATTTCAATTTTCCATTCAAAACTAATTTTTACGTTTAAAAAATTTCTGACAATCAGAAAAGATGACCTAATTTTCTTTTTTTTTTTTTTTTTTTTTTTTTTTTTTTTTAAACTTTTCCTTAGCTATTTGGTGCGTGGTAGTTTCCATTTTTGGTTTTCATACTGTTTTGGAATAGGAATGATCTCAACCCCCAGAATCTCCACAAAACACAGATCTACATATTTTACTCTTAAAAACTCAAGGTCCTTCCATACTCAATTACTTTTTATCTTAAAGAATACATCAACGAAGACCAAGAAAGCATTTGCAAACTATTGCATATCTCTCTCTCTCTCTTCAACATTTTAATATTTTTTAATATATTGCTCATGAATATATGGCTCAGGCTTCTTTACTTGTGCTAACTCTCAAATCACAATCATTTCCGTTGCTTGAATGATATATTTCTTATAATATCCAAGGGAACGAGTAGAAAGGAAGCAAAATGTTAATAATTAAAAGTTAGATGTGGAAACCAAGAACTGTAATTCTACAAACGCCCACTCCAATGAACTAAAGCTCTGTCAGGCACAGCTGCTCATATCCTGAATGCCCAGAGTCTCTGAGGTGGTCGGAAAGATCAATTTTCCATTTTGCAGAAACCTGGAAGCCACTATTACAAAAGGCTATCTGTGGAACAACGCTGCTCTTTTAAATGAGGAGTTGTCAGGATGACATGATCTGACTACAAGTATCTTGCAATGAACAAAACAGCAACCTCCAGGGAATGCCGCCAGTCAGCAGTAAAGGGAATTAATGGCTAGAAGCAACACAGAGTCAGTTTCACTACAACATCCATCCTGTATCTAGCAGCCTTGGAGCTTTAAACTGCTGAAATGGCTTGCCAATCTTACTAGAAGCATATGGCTGAGAGGAATCATAGAATAGTTTGGTTTGGAAGGGACCTTTAAAGCTCATCTCGTCCAACCACCCTGCAATGAGCAGGGACGTCTTCCACTAGATCAGGTTGCTCAGAGCGCCGTCCAACCTGACCTGGAGTGTTTCCAGGGATGGGGCACCTACCACCTCTCTGGGCAACCTGTGCCAGTGTTTCAGCACCCTCACTGTAAAAAATTTCTTCCTTAGATCTAGTCAAAACCTACCCTCTTTTAGTTTAAAACCATTACCCCTTGTCCTATCACAACAGGCCCTGCTAAAAAGTTTGTCCCCGAGTTTCTTATGAGCCCCCTTTAGGTATTGAAAGGCTGCAATAAGGTCTCCGTGGAGCCTTCTCTCCTCTGGGCTTTCTTCATAGAAGAGGTGTTCCATGTCTCTGACCACTTTTGTGGCCTTCCTCTGGACCCGCTCCAACAGGTCCACGTCTTTCCTGTGCTGAGGGCCCCAGAGCTGGACGCAGTACTCCAGGTGGAGTCTCACCAGAGCAGAGTAGAGGGGCAGAATCGCCTCCCTCGACCCGCTGACCTCGCTTCTTTTGGTGCGGCCCAGGATACGGTTGTGCTCCTGGGCTGCGAGCGCACATTGTCGGCTCACATCCAGTTTTTCACCCACCAGTACCCCCAAGTCCTTCTCGGCAGGGCTGCTCCCAATCCCTTCATCCCCCAGCCTTTATGGATACTGAGGGTTGCCCCGAAGCAGGGGCAGGACCCTGCGCTTGGCCTTGTTGAGCCTCATGAGGTTCACGTGGGCCCAGTTCTCAAGCTTGTCCAGGTCCCTCTGGATGGCGTCCCGACCCTCAGGCGCGTCAACCGCAGCACATAGCTTGGTGTCCTCTGCAGACTTGCTGAGGGTGCACTCGATCCCACTGTCTATCCATATCAAATCACCCATCAAATCTAGATCTCTCCAATTCAGAGAGAAGAATGTTGTGGGGGACTGTGTCAAAGGCCTACAGAAGTCCAGACAGATGACATTTGCAGCCCTTCCCTTGTCCACTGATGTAGTCAGTTCATCACAGAAGGTTGGCCAGGCAAGACTTGTCCTTGGTGAAGCCATGATGGCTGTCTCGATCATGTCCCTTTTTGAGTAAATGTCTTTTTCGAAAAACTTATTTTCAAGTCTCTACCTCCACCCTTTTCTACAAAAGAAGTTTTACCAAAACTTACCTCTGGGTACTTCAGTTTTAAAGATTTATGCATTTCTCGAAAACGACTGTACCGCCTGAATACTGTCCATGTCTCATCCAGGACTGTTATCTATATCGGACAATATAAAAAGAAGAAACAGAAGTAAAGCCACACAACGCACAACACTAAAAACCATGAAGTATAAGGGCTATCAGATTAAAATGGGCAATTCCTAGTTCTGTTAAGTCCATGAACTTTTATAGGTTTAGTTAATTTTTCTTTCATTCCAGTGACAGAACTGTATTTAATAAGGAGCACTGACTGCAAAGTAAAAAAACTCAATGCGTTTACTCCTTACTCCGGAGTGGTTTGACAAGACTGTAAAAACATTAAAATATCCCCAATCCCCAATCATTCCTTGGTGCAGCTATGCAGCTCTCAGCATTACAATCAGTGGGTGTTCTATTAATGAATGGGTATCATCCAGCACAAGCGTAGCATAGCCTCTCTATAAATTCATAGAAATGTATATTCTCATATACACACACCCCCACACATACCCGTATACATAGATATACACAATTAATAAATACACATTTTTCAGACACACAGAGTTCATTACCACATAGAATGGGATTCCAATTTGTAGGGTAAAAAATTATACATGCCAGCTTTCAGTAGAAGATATTCCTTTAAAACACTCTTGGTCTGTGTCATCAATATGTTGATGAACATCACATTTATACAGGAATTTTCATGAAAATCAACAGAATTACTCCTGTGAATAAAGCACACAGCAACAGGAGCGAAGGGGGAGAGCAAGCCATCCTTACCACCAGTTATTCACACAAACCTCGCTGGAACTGAGAAACCAACAAAAATTTCAGGGACAGAAAATATTTCCACTGTCTAAAATTAGATGAAATTAAAGAAATTTGTAAGTGGGTCATAAACGTGCTGTGACTGGAGCCTATGAAGTCTTTCTGTATCTCTGGTGACCCAAGGCTACCAAGAAGCAATGCTGTGGGGAGAGGTGGGCGTTGTTCTACACTGACTACTAAAGCTGGAGAAAGCCAGCTGGCATTGCCTAAACCTGAAAAGACTGTTGCTTTTTTTAATCTAACAGGCCTAATAGGTGATATTAACTCCACCTAGCTATGACTTTATGCACAAAGATCAAAAATAAGCATTTTCAGAAGACACATTTCACAAAGACACAGGCTTTTTAATCTTAAAGTGACTCCTAAAATTAACAAGGAGTTCCCTCGCTACTGAACGCATCCAAAAGTTGCGGAGGTAAAGAAAGTTGCAATAGAGCAGGATAACTGAGTAGGAAAGAAAACAGAGCAATAATGCCAGAGGAAACCAGCATCCAAGCACTGTTGTTGGCAACTGCTACCTCATGCTCGCAACAAACTTATTTCTGGTCCACCCCTCCCCATCCCGGCTGCCTTTGCTGCTGTATACAGAACAGGGAAACGGGGGGAAGTGTTTTGGAAACAAAAAAATTATTGTATGTCTTATGACATCAGGAATCAGGTTTTGGGGTGGGTTTTTTTCCTATTTATACCTCTATTTTTAACCAAAAGACATAAGTAAACAAAACTGGCCTTCTCAAAACTTTTCACAAACATTAAAACATAGGTTCTTCTAGCAAATCTCCACAATGCAAGTTCATTATTTCTGATACAATTAATCTTTCATGTCACCAATAAGCTTGACTGCTACTAGGACGCCTGCATGATGGACTATATTCCCTCAATATATTGTTAACAATGTCTCCAACTTTATAAATCAGGTGAATGGATCTAACATGCATAGGCAGGTTTAACTAAAAAAAGTAACTATTCAGGAATATGCATGTTATACTGAACTTGATTAACCAATCAACTGTTTTGTTTCAGAATAATTACTTTAAAGGGCTTTGTGATTTCACAGTAAACATTAGAGTGCAATGGATAATCATAAAATAAAGATGTTACTCATTCCTGCTTTCTTTCTGCTTTAATTCTATATTTTAATATTTCTGAGTCATGAAATTTTGTGTGATAATTTCATTTGTACATGATCTTTATTCTAAAGTGGCTTCTTTTTTTCCCCTAGGGTTTTCACAGAAGCATGCCTTTAGGGGAGCAACCTAGCACAAAGCATGCAGGACTCTTCCAGCTGCACAGCCTGGGGAAGAACATGTATGTCAGCTTGTCAATGATGTTGTTGGCTGTGCATCTGACAGCTGTCTAGGTGATAGGGTGGTACCAAACTTACCCAAGTCAAATTGCCTGCAGCACATTATTTATTAGCTTTCTTCTACAAAGTTTAATAAACAACTTGTTAGAGACAGACAGGAAAGAAAAAAAACCAAAGCCATATATCTGTGCTGGCTAAGAACTGAAGGATTTTCTCTAGAGCTTTCTCTGGTGGCTTGGCTTGACGTGACTGAGTCCCCGTCATCCTCTTTGTTTACCTTCCTAATTCCTGTAATGAGACTAGCAGGTAATGCATTGCAAAATGTTATTGTTCTTACTGTTGATATGACTGGAAAATGAATTTCAAAGCTAAACAAAATCTTAACTGGTCCCCAAAGTTCAGCAATAATATTATTACAACAGACAGGATCAAACTCCACCTGTATAAAGAGGAGAATTACAGCACACCTGGCATAGCAATAGCATTTCTAGAACAAAGCCTTTTACTACTACAGCTGATGCAACCAGTTTGGGCTGGGATTATTTTCCCCTATTTAAAAAAGCTGTATGACAGACTATATACTCTGTAAGTACGGGACGGGGACATATGCAGATCTTTTGAACAATAACAAGTAAAGTAAATTTGAAAAGCCCTTTACTTTTTAATTGCAATTTGCTAATATAGTAGTTAAAAATATTTTCTTAGTAACGAAAAAATATATGGTTGAGAAAATCTGTAAGACAGATTTTCAAAATATTCTTACCTGGGCACTTATGGGATCTTAGACTTGCCTCAGAATTGGGGGTTGGTTTGTTCTGGGGGGTTTGGGGGGTTTTGTTGTTTTGGGTTTTTTTTTTCATTCAAGTGTACCATTTCCTGTGTAAAACTTACAAATTTGAAAGAGGATACTACAGTCCTGTCTCCTTAACTTTTCCTTCTCATGATGACTGACAGAAAATAACCTAACACACATTTCCAATCGATTCCACTGTAAAGCACATCACAGAATTTATTCCCCTTCTGCCCTATACAAATAGAAATAAAACCACAGGGGAGGAAAAAAAAAATAAATAAAAAAAAGAAAAAAACTATTCCACCTCATTCTGAAGCTATTAGAAAGAACAGAAAATGCCCACCTTACTTATCTGGGCTGGTTAAACCGTCCACAGCCATTACGAAAATTCATATTTCTACCAATGGACCTTGTTGAAACCATTCCTCACACTGTCTATGAATATAGCATCTGAAAAGCTAAAAGTTGCCTAAAAATTTATTGTAAACTTTTTTATTATTGAGGGTATTAATCTGATAAAATTGAGGGAAGATTGGGCTTTTTCTTTTTTCTAATTTAGAAAGATATGGGGCATGCATCATTTTCTTTAAGAACTATGTATCAATGAGCACTGCTTCTGCTTTACTCCAATTCTGCGATAGTTCACTGAACTCAGAAAGAAACTTGGACATTTTGAACAGATCCACCACAGCATTTGCCTGAACAGAACTGCGACTGGACCTGGAGAAAAGCACTGCTTTGGGGTGCACCTGCCTGGATCTTCTCCTATATAGAACTCGTCAGAGATGACTGAAAGGCTTTGAAACACAACAAAAAGCCACTTCTGAAAGAATATCAAACGGGATAAATAAAATAAGAGAACTCAGAACAACGAGGGAAAGCTGAATAAAAATGAGAAGGCGTGTCTACAACTTTCCCTCTTGTCAGAGGATCCCCTGCAGGGCTGTGCTTGATTCCAGGCTTTGCTTCCATCACCTGCTCTCGGGAGACCCTGCATGCCTCTACATGAGCTGGACTTCTCCCTTCCCTGCTGCCTCACTGCTCCTGCTGCTGTCCATACATACTGTCTGCAACCACCAGCACTGTCTGTAACAGACGCCAACAGTCTTATGGATGCAAAAGCTCTTCCCACACGCTGTTTCTAGCACAGCCCTGTCTGACTATTCTGCATATCACAACATGAAAGGAAGAGGAGAATACAAGAATAGTTTTCTGGCACTCTAATTCAGCTGTGACACAAATATGTTTAGACCTGATTAAGTTACTACTGTCTTGAAAGACAACATGTAAAACCTTCACTGAAATGGAAGGGTTTTTTGTAAGTGTATCTATTCATACTGAATACTTAATAGCAGACCAGCACAAACAGCTCCATGACATACATCTCTTGCTGCAAAAAGAGAAGGCGCTATCTTAACTCTAATGAAGCATGGGTTTGTTCCTATTTTTGAACTCTCTCCAACAGGTTCTCATGGGAGTCACTCAACATCTTAAAGTAGGATTTGTATCCAGTGAAAGAACCTGAACGGACAGACCATCTTGCAGCCCATTCCCAAATGTTATACATGTCTAGATGTACAAGATGGTGAACCTGCACTAAAAGAAGATATTTTTGGATGGTATGTTAGGGTTGAAAGACTTATGAACTAACTGTGATGCTGCTAAGAAAAGTGGAACTCACTCCCTCTGTTTTGGCATATAAAGGAAATAATCTTTACTATTGCATGTCACAAAAAGAAATTTATGTATTTGTTATATAGAGAAATTTGTTGTATTTGTACCTCTATACAGCAATATGCCAGAATCTAACTACAAATACAGCGACTAGAAACACCTGCTGAAGAAAATACTTCTAAGATACTTAGGATTCAAAGGTTTACAATTCAACTCAGTCATCTCTTGCCCCTTTGTCAGATTTCAAAGCGCTGTTAAATGCAAATAGGTCAGCTACACATTTTCCCAAAAGCAAGAGGAACCTTGGTGAAGAAAGCTTATTTGGGAACTGGCAAAGGAAATGAGATTAACAACGCCCCGGCCCTTCCAAGACTGACACATATTCTGGTATGAGATCACCTGAAAATAAACTTGAACAAAGTAAAGTAAGGCTGAAATAAGGAATTATTTCCGACATTGTATCCTGACCCATCAAGAAGGGATGAAATAAACAGGTGCACGTTCTCTCCTCCCTGCCCTGTCTTCCTACTTTCCTGATTTTTAAGGCAAAAAAAAAATGACTATACCATGTATTCTGATTTCCTATAGAATAAAAGTAACAGCAGCTGAAGATTAATACAGATCAAATTAGAGCTGGGAGCTCTGCAGGGGAAAGGTTTAAAATAGAAAAGTTTGTGGAAGGTCCGTGGATTGTAGCTTGGAGCCAAATCCTGACCACAGCAAAAGCAGCCCACTGTGACATACAGAGACCTGGAGGCAAAGGAAAAAGCATAAACAGTTGATCGATTTGTGTAAGGGAATGACTGTAACAAACATCCCAAAGACAAACGAAATAAGGACCATAGGAGCTTCAATAAAAATAGTGCTCCAAGGAAGCTGACAGCAATGGAGTACAATTACTAAAGTGATAGCCCCTTCCCTACCCCATACGTCATCCATTTCTTTGCTCTGAACTTCATCAAAGCAGCTATTTAAGCAGCAGTATCTTTTAAAGGCAGCCTAGAAATGGCACAGGAGAGAGAAAGATGGTACTGGCAAGTAAGACAGAAGAGAATAGCCTTTCCATATACACCACTCTTAGCCAGAGCATCTGCTCATTCCACACCATTACTGAGGTTAGGTTGCAAGCCTTGCTTCTCACAGAAACAAAATACAAGCAACAGAACTGCTGGAGCCTAGTTTCATATGCATTTATATCTCTCCTCTCTATACCCTCCTGTTCTTTCCTAGTTACGAATTCCACCCCTTTCCAACATTTTTCTTTGATTANTCATCCTAAAAATCTTGCAGCTGCTTACATGGGCGTTAGGGATGAAGGGAGAATACTTGGAAAAGAAATCTACCAACTTACTAGAAAGAGAAAGTACCTTTTTACTATATTTACCTTCACTAACCATTACCCAGTTTAGTAAATCCCGTGTTGTGAAAATAGTTGGTGGCTAGAACAGTCCTCGGGGAACTTTTGTATGCGCTTACTATTCTCTCAGCATCTCTATGGCTCTGGGCTTTCGCTGGCCCCAGGAAATCTGAAGTTCAAAAAGCAAAAGGAAGTGGTCCATCCACAAATTGCGCAATATGTTTCGAGATGAAAATTGAATTAGCTCAGAGCGAAGATTGCCCACCTTAATAAAACCCTTTTTAAAAGAGAATGTGAGCATAGTTCAAAAGTGGTCCTGCACACTGTGAGGGTAGGTCACTCCTCCAACTTACACCAGCTAGCGAAGCATCTGGCAGTACATTCAGTGAAGAAGGCTGCCAATTCTGTCTCTGATGCCATGTACATCAGTTATGCTACATGTCCACATGCACTGAGAGCACATTTCCAATTAGATTTCACATCTTGCTTTGAAAAAACACTGGCTTAGTACCAGAGGAAACATAATGAATATGCATTTTTTCCAGCATTTCTGCACAGAAGATCAACTGAGGAAGCCACTAGAAGGGAGAGGAAGCAGATAACAGTTTGGAGAAGCGAGACCTTGGGAAAGCAGGGTGGGAAGAATCAGAACAACAAAGAGAGCCCGAAAAAAATCAAGCCTTTGTTGTGGATATGTGCAAAATACTTTAATTAAGCTTTCATTACTACAGGTAAACATTGCAAGTCTAATATTTTTCTGTACCTGACACTTGACTCTCAATAATGGGCTTTCCTATAACCAATATGCATTTAATCCTCATCTCTGCAACACTTCCAACTGAATTATTTGATACTGGATCTGGAACTGCTTAACCAAGAGTTTGACCACCAACCTCCTGTGTACAATAGATCCACTTGGAAAAAACCTGTCTTTATAGTGTCCTGTATCGTGCATGGCTTCTCACAGCCTCTCGTTTTCAGCAGTACTGAGGCCACTTAGACAACGGAAAGCGACAGAACCAAAAATAGCACTTAGTGGAACGAAAACTACATTTCATTGGGGTTAGTAAGGTGATTTGTGGAATCTGCAGATTCTCAGGTGCATTCCCAGCTGCTGTTTCCATCTTCGCTAACTGTGATGCTGTCACAGTGAACACCGACAGCTGGACAGAGCAAACTAGAACTATTTGGTTTTAAGCAAAAGACATCTTTCTATTATTATTGCTACTATAATGCTACTGTTGTACAAATGCAAGCAACACATGTACAGAGACCCCAAACATTAAGAAGAAGCAACTGAAAAGCACTTACCTTTATTTCAAACTCATAGTGTTCATCCTTTCCCTGCCCACACAGGACATAGCGTGGAATACTAATCTTAATTGGGTCCTTCAGGTCGTCTGGATTTGCTCCCAGTGAACGACAGACCATCCGCTTTCATGTGCATACCAAATAGGGAGAACAAAGGAAAACCAAAATCACTACATAAGGAAAGAAAGAAAAGAACTTCACTAAAAATGAGAAAATGTTCTGAGCCAGAAGAGCAGGGAAAGAGAGCATGGAAGAGGCAGAACTTATTTCTAAAATGAAGGAATTCTTTGAAAACAGTGTGGATCTCCTTTTACAAGCAAGCCCTAGCATTTTGTTATGCATGAAAAAAATTAAGGTGAAATGTCTGCAAAAATACCACTTTTTCTTTGAAACAGCATTTGCAACTTAGGTATCAAAAACCAGGGAAAGCAGAAGACTTTGTATTAACCCTCCTTAAAAAAAAATAAATATATGAATCAGTCCTTCACAGTCAGCCATATTTTTTTTTATGTCTTCATATAACAAACCTGTTTACAGTATCATGCAAACCTGCAAGGCATCTAGGCAATTCAGAAAGCTCTTAGACTTTAAAAATCCAAACTCACTTTATAATTAAATAAGGTTTAGATAACATGGCAATCCACTGTCAGGACAGTTTCCTACTGTTTTCTTTAAATCATATCTAATTAACAGAAAACTCAACTATGATAAATTTGCATGGTCTGGACAAGAAGATCTGAAAAGGTATTTGTAATGAGGGCACATTCCTCTGACTAACTGTCAGATGGAATCTGTAACCCTGAAGTTATGACAAAAACAAAACACTTTTGCAGCTGAAAAACTTAACGCTTTGCAGTGACTGTGTCCAAAAGTAGCATACGCATTACAGTGAATAAGTACAGAAACTGCCTTTTAGGAAGTCTTCCACTTTCTCTGTTGAACTTATTTGGTCTGAAAACCTTAATGAACTTGTATTTAAAAAATAACAGCACCATGACAAATATAAGTTAATGATAACAAGAAAGATTGAAAAACTATCACTCTAAAGTTATGACTGTGTTATTTATTTGTACTTAGCGATGCTATCCATCGCTTATATAGAAACTGTATGCTCAACATTCATTTTCAATCCCTTAGCGACTACCACAAGACATGTTGCTTGGCCAAAATTCTTCAGTCTTGAGACCAACACTACCCACACACGTGAATGTGGCTCGTGCTTCTGCTCATTGACACTTGGTCTCTCTGTAGCAACTCCTGGTGACTCCCAGTACACATGATTCTGGGTAGGAGCTGGAGGAAAGTTTGAAACTCATTCATAAATGCCTTTCTGAACACTGTTTGCTACAGACAGCTTTTTGGAATCCTCACCTGGCTATCGATAAGGGGAGGCTGTCATTTCATTACTAGTCCATTTTAAATGCCAATGTAATTTCCCTTAATGTTAGCATTAAGAGTAGTGAAAAAGAAAATAAAAAGAAAGTGAATTTTAGTTCCCATTAAGTGACTTTATCTAGCTGTTTTCCATAAAATTATTTTTTTAGTGAAAACACAAAAATGTTTGCATTGCAATGGAAAAATACTTTTCGTGACTTCTGTTTACACATTTTCTCCACTCCATTTTGCCCTTCTTTCACTTCTCCCCAAGTTACTGGCTTTTCAACTAAAACTCATTTCTGGAGCGTAGAAATGTAAGCAATTCTTTCCTTAGGGGAAAGAGGAGTTCATTGCCTTGACAACAATATCATCTGTTTTAAAACAACAATAAAACCATAAAGTCACTCTTAAAGCCACCTCTGTCAACATGTAATTTATTGGCAGTCATTGTCAGAGAACTATTACAAACAGCTAATACTCAGAGAGGAGAATAATCTCAAAGACAAAGTACTGGCAAAAACACACCCTAATACATTAAATAATGCTTTGATAGTCATAAACATGGATCATTATGTTATGTTTCATTTACAGTAGAATAAAAGATATTGCTGTGAAGTCATTTTTTCATACAAGTGCAGCATATTCATCAAGTTAGATTTGAAAACAAACAGAAAAGAGGACATCCGTGTTATCTGGAACAC
>VYZV01038054.1:45979-60333 GCA_013401275.1 Pandion haliaetus | reverse complement strand
CCTTAAAGATCATCTAGTTCCAATTCCCCTGTCATGGGCAGGGATATCTTTCACTTGATCAGGTTGCCCACAGCCCCATCCAACCTGGCCTTGAACACTTCAGGGAGAGCGCATCCACAACTTCTCTGGGCAACCTGTTCCAGTGCCTCACTACCCTCATAGTGAAGAATGTCTTCCTTACATCTAATCTAAACCTACCCTCTTTCAGTTTAAAGCCACTACCCCTTGTCCTATCACCACCATGCCCTTGTAGAAAGTCCCTCACTGGCTTTCTTGTAGGCCCCCTTTAGGTACTAGGAGACTGCTATAAGGTGTCCCCAGAGCCTTCTCTTCTCCAGGCTGAATAACCCCAACTCTCTCAGCCTGTCTTCGTAGGAGAGGTGCTCCAGCCCTCTGATCCTCTTTGTGGCCCTCCTCTGGACTTGCTCCAACAGGTCCATGTTCTTCTTATGCTGGGGGCCCCAGAGCTGAACACAGTACTCCAGGTGGGGTCTCATGAGAGCTGCATAGATGTGATATGTAGCTGTTCTGGCTTAGAGAGATATAACAGGTTCCCTTCACATTCTACAGATTTCCTTCAAAGCTTGTACATTTGATGTAACCTCCAGTTTTTCAAGAGACTTACCTGTGGCGGCAGAATGTAAGCCTTAATTTCTAATACACAAGTACCTATCCAACACCCCTTAAGCCAAATGACATAATAACTTGCAAAACTCCACAGAGCAGTTGTGATCTATGGTAGGCTGGACACGTAAAACTTTTGCTTGTTGACATTGGTCTTTGGATATACTGACTCATATTTCATCTGTGTGGCAGAGATACTGTATCCGGACTGTGAAACTGCATACTCCATACCTGAACTGTGCCTTGCACAAAAGAGATTTCGACATACAGTTGCTAAGGGCTCAGGGGTAACCTTAACGCTCGCTTCTGATCTGTCACATCCCTTTGTCATTAGAACTGTTAGATTAATTGCATGTTTTATTCCAGTATCAGGCAGATATTACAGAACAGCTTCACTGAAAAAACGCAAGAAACATTATGTCAAACATTGCGCTTCTTGTCTGCTTAAGACTTCATAATGTTTTGGTTTCTAAGACATTATCACATTAGTACAATTAGTCTAGGGTGTAGATGGTGCACTGCTGTACTACTGTTCACATGAGCATTAAAAGATGTGACTTTGCTGGAACAGATTCCAAGAGTGCAGGCAGCAACCCAAAAAAATGAATTGGTTCAGCTGCACTTCTTTATTTGTGTGAAGGTATAATGAAATGGACTAAGGAAAGGGGACATCTACAGGGAATACAAGGAATCAACTCATTGTTTCAGGCCTCAGTATCCCTGAAAACTGAAACAACCCCTACTGTTACTCTACTGTGTGCTTTGAGTTGAAACACTACCATTCACACAGAAACATCCTCGGGAATAAATTTTCAGTATAATAAAGACAAATTACAAGACTGACCTGTCTAAAGAGAAGCTTAGCTTTGATCATTAAAAGGAGTACGGATTGTGCTGAATTTAATACTAATGGTTGACAGTGTTACTGCAGCAAAATAAACACAGTGATCAGGACATAATTAAACCCCACAATTTACAAGTAACAGGGCAATATGAACAACAAAATAATGTAATATCTAGCAGCTTAATTTACTGCACTTCTGAGCATAAGCCCTTTTTAAGAGCAACTAATGACCCTGCCTTAGAAATCTAATAATTACAAATAACAATTCAGCAACTCCACCCTTCTGAACCAAATGTCATAATCACACATATTAAATCAAATAAGTGCATGAACAAAGTTCCTAACTAGCAACTCCAGGAACTCAGTTACCTATCAGTAGCTTATTGGGTGGGAAACCTGGAGAAGGGAAAGTAAGGAAACTATGCCTCTGGACTGGCACTGCCTAAAACAGGCTAAATTCTGAAAGGGCTTAGGACTGAACAAATTTTGACTGTACAGCTGACAGGGAGAACACAGTTCCAGCCAGGGAGACAATTTCATACTGAGCACAGCCTGATCACCTAAGCCACCTGACCTAGCCAGCACTGAAGCTTCATCACTGCACACCCAGGACACAGAAATGTGTTGGCTTTGTGGTTACCAGGCCAGACCAGTCCTCAAAGTGTCACTACACCACACTCCTCAGAGCACAAAAGCTGGAGAGGACTTCTGGCCCTTTGGAGTGCACTGCTCCAGCAGTACGCTCAGGCTAATCAATGCTCCCATAATGCACAACACTAGTGGCTCCAGCACAGATAAATACAGTAGTCCAGCAGGAGCAAGTGCAGCTGCCGCTGCCATGACTGAGAACATGGCAAAAGTTAAAGCTTTCAGGTAAACCACGTGTGTTATTGTCACAGCAAAGTACATAAACCCAGGGAATTTATTTCTTCTGGGATGAAGTGTAGAGTAGTGGTAAGATACAGAGGGGATACAATTACAACCTTTGGGAAGGAAATAATCTGTTCAAATGTAGGTATTTCTGTTGTAGATTGTGACACATTTGGTTTTTGTCTAGACTCCCATTATAGTTAATGAAGAGAAACACATTTCTACGACAAAACTCATGTCACCCTAGACATGTAAAATACATCACAGATGCATCAAACTTAAAAATGCTCATCTGTCTCCTCTGACAATAAAGGTAGCCTAAGGTAATGAGTCCAGATGTGCAAGTCTTACAGTGTAAACTGAAAGCTGCAGATCCTATCCTTAACATCCCTTCATGCTCTCATCACTAGCACATCATTAGATTATGGGCATGCTCCTCTGCCCATTTTTCTTCTGTCTTAACAGAAGCAAAGTAATGCTTATAGGTAAAACAAGGTTTCATTAATACATCCAGGGAAAACATTGTGTGATTCTCTGATGCAAGACATTTTTAGAAATGAATAATTGTTATGTAAATATTGTATCAGGTCTTCATGAAAAAGACAGTAGTACTTTTCTACTGAATTTTAATACAGCAGTGTAGAAGTGCCTCCCATGGCAGATGATATTGCAGCAACAGATAATGAGACCTATGTTTCTTATACACACATGACTTAAAACCTTAAGACAATCAAAAATAAAACCCAAACCCTGATACCTTCTATCTAATCCCACTGGACGCCTTATGGTTTTAATGCAGCCACTGGCGTCCTCACGCATACTGCACTGAAACTTCAAGTTACTCTTTCCAGACTTACTCCTCTTAAACACAAGGCAATTCCATTGACTCAATATACACAGATATAAAATACAACAAGGAGTTCAGAAATGTAAGCAGGTTAGCCATTACCATGGCAGAGAGAAAGCCCTCCTGGCCTTTATTAAAGTAACTTTACTTGCAAAGGTGTGTAACACCTGAAAAGTACATTGAGTGCGAACACACTGGTGAGAATTTGGTAACAATTTTTAAGCAATACTGTTAGAAATCTATTGAACAATTTGGCCCTGCTGAAGAAAACCAAAACCTAAAATATCTTTCTTGCTGCTCCTTGCTAGATATTCTTGATCTTACCTATCCAAGGCAAATGACTGCTAAATTCAAATGGTCATACCTGGCCTCCACCCATGCCCTTACAAATACAGTCTTCTTCCAGTCACCTTACTTTATTTTCACTGTATTGAATATGTTGCCATGAGGCACTAGGCATTATATTAAAAGGCTGTACCAGCTGAATTCAGACTCTCAAGGCTAAATCCTTGATCTAATAAATCATATTGTTGTGGCTTAACCCCAGCCAGCAACTAAGCACCATGCAGCCGCTCACTCACTTCCACCCACCCAGTGGGATGGGGGACAGAATCAGGGAAAAAAAGTAAAACTCATGGGTTGAGATAAGAACAGTTTAATAGGACAGAAAGGAAGAAAATAATAATGATAATAATAACAATAAAATAATAAGAACAATGAAATAATAATAGTAGTAATAATAATAACAGAAATAATAATAATAATAGGAATATACAGAACAAGTGATGCACAATTGAATTGCTCACCAATTGCTGGCCGATGCCCAGTTAGTTCCCAAGCAGTGATCTGCCCCCCCAAACCAGCCAACTCCCCCCATTTATATACTGGGCATGACGTCACATGCTATGCAATACCCCTTTGGCCAGTTTGGGTCAGCTGTCCTGGCTGTGTCCCCTCCCAGCTTCTTGTGCCCCTCCAGCCTTCTTGCTGGCTGAGCACAAGAAGCTGAAAAATACTTCGCTTAGTCTAAACACTACTTAGCAACAACTAAAAACATCAGTGTGTTACCAACATATTCTTATACTGAACCCAAAACATAACACTATACCAGGTCTAGGAAGAAAATTAACTCTACCCCAGATGAAACAAGGACACATATGCATTCCTTATTATCCTGTGAAGCTTTCTACCACAGCATAAACTAACCCCTTATACCTACCTCACTTTCTCTTAGAAGACCGCAAGCTATGACCATCTTTTAATCCTAACTAGTTCCTAGATGAGAATAGCGTTATAACAGACTTTGGAAAATAGAAGCTATATTGGTGATGACTGGCAGACTTCTCCAGGCCTTTATTTATATGGTAAATTCTGTTTTGTTACCCTATTAGTTTACAGTATGATGCAGAAGACAGTACCTGGAAAAGTGGATATAAGTTAATGATAGCAGACTCTTATCCATCATCTTGTGTGGATTCTGCAGCCTGCCTCAATGAAAAGCAGCCAGCTTTGAGATTTTGGATACTGGCTCTGCAGCAAACCTATCTGTTTGATTAAGAGGGCTGGGTTACACACACTTCTCCCAGCTCACGCTCCAGTTTCACTGGTAAGAGATGGATCATTAATAACTTTATTTACAGTTCTGCCTGCATTTGGGCAATTGTATTTCGTAAAGCAGCACACAGCAGGACTCAAGATTGTCTAAAGCAAAAAGCAGAAGCAAAGTTCTGCTTCCTCCAAATTCTTCATAAAAGAGAGAGAAAAGCTGCCTAGCTATGCCATCAGCAAGGAATGCAAAATTCCCAAGGATTTAGCAAGCAAAAATTTATTTTTGATATTTCTTCTGGTCTCAGGACACTAAGAGAGTTAAATCATGCAGCCCATGTACTGTGCACTACAGAGATCAGCCATATTTTTTAGCAGCTCATTCTATTCTTTTCCTCCATCATCAGGCACAAGATGCTTCAGCAAGAGGGATTTTCAGTCTGAGCATTTTTGTTGCAAGACAAGGTCTCTTAAACATACTGTCAAATCAAGATTTTGTTCAAGGATTATGTGGAATGCCATCAGTATTCTACATGCTTTACATTACATTTTAGGAACTCTTTTGTCCCCTACATACCCAATGGAAGCACGCTGCCCCTGCAAACAGCCACATTTGGTGACACTGCAGAAATCACTAAATTGCTAGCACAAAGCACTAGAAAAAGCTAGGAGGTAAGAAGCCTACACCTGCAAGCATAATGAGCTGTATAACCCAAGAGGAATTTTCCTTCTCTATAATTCTTTAAAGGCCATTAATGTAATGAAGTTGTATTTGGTGTCTTTATCAGTACATAAAACTAAAAAGAAATCAGATTATAAAAGCTACTTTTTATAATAGTGAAAGACCTGGTTTTCAAATGGCCCCTCTCTCCGCTGTAAGATATAACCACAAAATTCTTAACAAATCCAGTCCCACTGTCTCTTCTCTAAAGCATTCGTCTCCTGAAGTCCTTTGAGAACAGCAGATGAAAGCAAGAAACATTTGTCCAAGGTCACACAGCAGGCCAATAACAGACCAAGGAAGAAAACCACAGTAAACCTCATTTGGAGTTGCCATCTGTTCATAAAGTTAGACTCCAAACATGTTCTTGAAGCAGACTTTGGCACCTCTGTTTAACTCCGCTTGACCCTGCACAATGACACAACATACGTCCCAATTTTCACTGAATAACGGAGTCCTATGGATCTAATAGATTTACACTGGAAATTAAGTAAGTCTGGACTTTAAGATGTCAGAAAAATGGGTAGCACAAACTTGACATCTTCTTATCCCTCAGAAAGTTTTTTCTCTGACCTGCTAGGAAATTGTACTGCTCTTAAAGTCCTAATGTCGTTAAACTAGAATAGGCATGGTCATAATTATTAAACTAGCATGTTCAACCTGCAGGCAGACCAGAAAATAGTAGAACTTGGAGGTGCAAGCCCAAGTTACTGGAAAATAGTATGGACGTGACTCATTAGATTTTCTGGAGCAGATGGAAGAGTAGAGGATGAATTTTATTCACTTTGAGTTCACTTGTCTCCTGCATGTAGTCTAGTCCTTCCCCTAACTGCTTGACAGTCACCTCTTCTTCACTGTCTTGTTTCTTAGCTCTGGAAACTGTACCACTTTCCAAAGGAATAGCAGTATTTTAGACTGAAGATATTTATAAAGCATTGCTTGAGGTCTTTGTCTGAAAATGGTAAGTTCTGGGGAGGAAAAAGAAAAATAGTATCAAGGGGCAAACTTAGCTGATGACAGAAAATGCAAAACCTCTTGAGGTTCCAAGGCCCAGCATGTTCTCTCCCATTCTTGTGCCTCTTTCCAACACAGCACATCTGTCCATCAATCTGTGATTAACAGAGAACAGTTACTCATTCCCCTTTGGGCACCTAAAGGCCTCTGTATGTTTGAACTTATTCAAGTTATTTCCGTACACCTCCAACTTGTGTGTAGGTTTGGACTTTACCACAGTGAATGGTTTTCTGGAACCAAGTCCTTTGGATTAGGGGAACAAAATGCATAACCTCCAAGCTGAATTATCACTATCCCATTGAAGGAAGAAATGAGGCCTCCATTTGCTAGTAACGCTTCTGGTGCTGACAACCGCAACAAAATTAAGGAAAAAATATTTTAATTCAGGAAATTGCTTTGTTCAAGACCCCATTAGAAATATCATGCATTATATTTATAAAGATATTTCTTATAATGGTATATATTACTTATACAGACATTCCTTACAAGAAATTAAATGCCTTAAAAACAGTTTACCATTCATCTCCTCTGCTCAACACCCAAAGGTCTATGTGAGAATCCCACTACAACTCTCTTTACAGAGATGCAAAGAATCCTTCAGCCCAAATTCTGTCCAGAAAAAAGAATGTCAGTGCTAAGCACTCAGTGCTGGGAGTTCCCCTTCCTTCTTACCCCATGCTGGGAGAGAATAGGTGCACCATATAATTATTAGTTGCTTGGCCAGCAACAGCAGTTGTCAACACCCTTCCTGTAAAGTGTTTAAATTAAGCTGCTGCATAAGCTACAGGAAAAAAACCAGAAGCAAACCAAAAACCACTCACCAAGTTAAAAAATGGACTCTTTTTGTGGATGAAATAACATCTTTACAAAGTAAAGGTGGCCCAAACCAAGGAGACAAGATGGGTAGAAAAAGACATAAAGCCAGAACAGCATTTTCCCTCCACTTCTCAAAACACTCTTTAATATTTAAAAAATGGGAAATAACGCAAGGAAAGTTTTACCCTTTTAGCACCATGGAAATTTGATGCAGGTTACCTGGAAATTACTTCTCTTCATCACCTTGCGAAGACACAAGAGTTTGTAGACAGAAAATGTGGTGTAACCAGAATCGTGCAAGTACTTGTTTTCCACTGACGTGGAGTGTGAAGGTCCCGGCTGACAAGTCAAGGGTTTTTTAACAGCAGTTCCCAAACTGGTCAGTCCAGCCTACAGCTGTCCAGGTTGCCTATGACCTAAATGCTGGTAAAAAATAAAGGCATCTTTCTAGCAGTCACAGCAGAGGAAGAAATAAATGAGAAGAGAGGTAACTACCAATACTGCTCTCTCATCTCTCTCAGACAACATACTTACTGGGGCTGTCCTCTCGCCCATCATCACTAACAGAATAGCACTGTCTAAGTGGCAACTGTCTTTTAAAAATTGGTCCTATTAAGTTTCGCTCCAAAGCGTTACCAAAGACTTTGGACTGTAGGGGAATTCCAGACCCCACACAAGTGCTATCCTACCAAATAACCCATCTGCAGTACAAACCAGAACCCTGCTCTGTTTACACCAGGGTCAATCTAGTCTGAAAAAAGATCATAATCCATTCTTGTTATAAAAAAACTTCAGCAGTCTTGAAGAATACTACGTACAGTACTAGGTTAAACTGAAACCTGTTCTGAGCTCAGACAGGTATTAAAAGGGTTAAAATTTCTATTTAATAAAATTAATTGTATCCCATTTCACCTCTTCTTCTAATGTCCAAATTGTGAACAGAAAAATAGGCATGCTACTAACTGCACAATAGCAGACAAAACTTTTATTTCAAATAGAGGCTTTCACACCCAGAAGTGCCTGTTTCAGTTAAAAAAGGCAGGACAACCAGAATAACTTTTACATTTTAAGCAATGACGTAACAAGCAAAGAGTGTAGTGTGGACCCTCCTGCTTTTCTCTACCAGAAACCCTGTCTGTTACTTTCTCAACTTCAATCTACCAAATAAAAATAATTCTCCTCCTTTGTCCTTAGACTATCATGGTATAAACAATCATGCCACTGCTACAAGCATTTTTCTTACAGAACATTTCTAGTTTATTATTTTAACTTGATGTAGCACCACAGGTAATCAAAACTGACACACCTGCTGAAACAGTGGTGCATCTCAGGGGTTAGCCTTGTAGCACCTTGTGGTTTTGGACCTGCAAAAGAAATTTAAGTTGCCTCACCCTTTCAATATAGAGGAGTTGCACAGCAGATAAATCCTGCTGCATAACAGCAGCCCATACTCATAATAAAAAACTTTTAGCCCCTTCAGTATGTTGTTACATGGTAGGTGTGTGTTTTACATCTGACAATAAAATACTGCTATTGGTTTGAATTCCTCTCTCTCCTCATTAGTGCTAAGATTCTGCTATAAGTCTCTACAAAAGCAACAGTAGCATTTAGGAAAGAAGCTTTAGGAACGCTTGCAGCTCCCAGGGTCTCCAGGTCAGGTTATTTTTCAGTCAATAGGAGTACTGGACTAAAAGATGACTAATTCACTGAGCCCAGTTTTAGTTTCTCCNAGCCCAGTTTTAGTTTTTCCAGGAAATCATCAATCTCTCCAGAAACTTGCTAGCCTCACTATTAGAAACAAGTTGGGGTTTGGGGCCCACAGCTGATAGAGATAATGTTAATTATGGTTCACAGAAGGTGACTACTACACCTTTGGAGTGAGGATGTAGCTGTTTGGTCAGTGTCAGTCACTGTGGAATTGGGATGAGTAAGTATATAGCACTGCAGCCTTTTGTGGCAGTTTGCCATAGTACCTTTCCTTGCCTAACATGCAAGTGTTCAGACAGAAAGCCAGCAATCTATACTCTTTATTCTCTCAAGGGTTTTAAAGCTGTCATTCCTATAGGCTTTGAAATAAGCTTTACAGCGAACTGGTTCATAGTTTCGGCACATCAAAAGTTCCTGTGTTCAGACGCTGTCCAAAATATTGATCTGTCATGTGCTAGCCTCCTCAGTTGCCCGTCATGTGTGCTGAGCAATTTGAAAATATGCATTGGTGCCTAAAGCCTAGACCATTTATTAACTGCACTGCATTAGAAGGCACATGCACCAATTCACTAATTTGAGAAACGATCTCTTCCCATACAGTCCAAACAATCTGTTACTGAGCAAAGGGAGAAAGAGCGTAGGAAACCCACCTAGCTCTTTCATAGACAGACTTCTGCAAAATCCTAAGTAGCAAAAAACACAGTACAAATAGTTCTTCACTCTGGAGTCACAATCTACACAGCAAATTAATTGAAAGTCACTGGATTCATTGGAGGTCTTCAAGCAGAAGTCTGAACTGTATCTGATGTACGAAGTGTGAGAATGGATGGTACCCCAAACACCCCTATGCACATGGCAGACAGGGAACAGACACAGTCATATTTTCATGGAGCACCATGAACGGTTCCCAACTAGGAATCTGCCCTGCTGCAGGAACCTATGTGATCACACATTCCTGTCAAGGCTTATGAGAGCCTTCAACAACTTTGTTACTTGATAATCCATCAACCACAGAGAGAAGTGTCTCTGTGACCATTTAACATTTAATCCTTTAGCCAAGATCATTAGCAAGGCAGGCTGTTAGAACTGCTCGGAATGTCCATTTTCATGATATGACCATCTACCCAGGGGAAACAAAGCTAATCCGAAATACTAATATTTACCTGGGTGGGGGCTGGGGAGAAACCCAAACCAAACAAGCAGAAGCTGGCATGGTTATTACTTCTGGTGTCAAACCAAGTCAATGTCAATACTCTCTGTCCTCACCTTATTTCACTCGTGTTCACAAAAAGTCCACTGCAACTACAGTTGACAATAATGCTTAATTTCAAAGACATACTATCTGTGTTACTAATTTTAACAACTTTTTAAGGGAAAATATGTAATTATACCTCTGTTACACTTCTCACCAATTTCCTAGAAACAAGATGCTATGCAGTCCAATTGTCTGTCTTGCTTCCCACAATAACTTTCTGAACCATCATCCAGCTTCACTGATGTCTCAGAGAGCAGTTCAAACCTCAAAATAAATACTGTCCTCCAGAGTTCACAAAATTAGCAGCTGGACGAGGATGAAAACAAGCTTACTGACCTCACCAAGGAAAAACCTCATCACTCAGCACATGTAAAGTTGAAAATCAGTTCCACTATGTCCTCTGTCTTACCTTCTGAAAGCTTTGACAGAACACAAGAACAAGTTGGAGAATCGAGTGAAAGGAGGTCAGAAACCAGGCTTCATTAGTTCATGAAAGAAAATTTTTAAAATCATAAACACACCTGACATATAATTAAGTCTTCACCTCACCATGTCTGGGCAATTCTGCATAAATACTAAGTTAGCAGTCTTCCTACAGTCATGCCGCATTGTTCAAGACATTTCTCACATGCAAACTGCCATGCTGAAATAAAAAGGATTTGTCAGCAACACAAAGTTTTCATTACATCAGAACAGCAGTTGCCCTCCACCCCGATGTAAATGACCAGAAATACTCTGTTGTTTGTTATTATGAGGATGACACAGGACAGCCTACAGAATCACTGTATGTGTATATTGTAAAGTGGAATAATATTAATGCATGTTTGTAGCCTCTAATACTCATACAGGCTAACATACAACCCAGACTGATTTGTATCTGGCATCAACTCTGTAAGACAGAGGTCTGTAGCACACATACAGTAGTCAGAAATCTGGGGTTAAATTGGTAAGGTTCTTAGCTTTTTATTAGTTTGGTTTTAAATGGTTATGCTCTGTTCTGCATTCTGCAGCCAGTCTCAGGACCAAGTACTAGAGATGATGAGCTGAGACACTTTGCAATATAGCTAATGCTTCCCTCTCCTGCAAAATGGGACTTGTGGATGTCACAATGAGGCCATGACTACTTCAGGTTGCCTTCTACACAGCACAGGCTCCTAAACTCAGAATACCAGGTTTCCAGCCTCTCGGTGTCTCGTCTCCTTTTAAAAAGGTCTGAAGGCAAAGCGACCTGATCCAAATTGTCTGCATGACTCTACAAGCTAAGAAAATAAACTTTTTTCCTCAGAAACATTACCATGGGAAATCAGCAAGATCAAATCATCCAAGCCTAAACATATTATCTCAGGTGATCTGAAGGCTGCCTGCTGATGTAAGCAAGTCCTGTTCCTGTGCTAACAGCCATGTTCTTCTGGTCGTCCCTATGCCGGCACCAGCTCTAGTCTGATTAGCCAGTTCAAGGTAGAAAAGCAGGTAAAAAATTGTCCCCACCACTGTCCATCCCCCCAGCCTCTCTCAGAGAAAGTTACAGTAGTTTACTGAGCTGAAACAGTCCTAAGGCCAAATGAGAGAAACATGACCAGCACTTTGGGTAGGAGCTAACTATTAGATCAGTTTGACTGTCTGTGGTAAAAATTCACTCCAAGGTCAACACCATTTGTGCTCTATTGGAGGCTTGTTCCCAAGAGTAATTTGACTGACAAAGATCTCTAAAAGCACATGCAGCATGAAACATTTCCTCTGCAGCTGGGGTAAACAAGTTGGCTGGGTGGAGCTTTCCCTATCACGTTTATTGGCTTCTGTGATTCAGGCCTAAGGGTTTTTCATATCTGAGAGGAATACAGTGATGTTTGCACTCTTCCCAGAAAGAAAGAAACACTCATCAGCAGGAAAACCAAGTAAGTCTCTCTTCTGGAATCTAGTCTGGCATTTTGGTTTCTTACTTTACCACACAAACATACAATTTTAGTAAGACTGTCAAACTGATACAAGTGAGGAAGCATTAGGAACCTTTTATCTCCCATTACTGTGGACATGCTTTCATGACTGCTATTTTATTGGCTGCCAAGATGAACTTTTTACAGACAGATGAACAATAATGCTAGTCTAGCTGTTTATTACAATTGATTGCAAGCAGATGAAAACACTAGAGTCACAAAAATCTAACACAAAAGAGTCTGACAGTGCAGCCAGATGGAAATTCCCTTGGAAAGCCATTTCACCTCTGTTTTTCTGGTAGGCTATGACACCTACATTTTCCTCATGGCAGATACTCCAATAAAGATCAATCATTTCTTTTTATCCCTGCAAGTGTTCCTTCACTTGTACAGCCCTTAATAACATGAATGAGGTGAGATAGTGTCGTGGTTTGACCCTGGCTGGATGCCAGGTGCCCACCAAAGCCGCTCTATCACTCCCCCGCTTCAGATGGACAGGGGAGACAAAATATAACAAAGGGCTCATGGGTTGAGATAAGGACAGGGAGAGATCACTTAACTAATTACCGTCACGGGCAAAACAGACTCAACTTGGGGAAATTAGTTTAATTTATTGCAAATCAACCAGAGTAGGGTAATAAGAAATAAAACCAAGTCTCAAAACACCTTCCCCCCACCCCTCCCTTCTTCCTGGGCACATCTTCACTCCTGGATTCTCTACCTAGCCCCCCTCCCCACTAGCACAGGGGACGAGGAATGGGGGTTGGGGTCAGTTCATCACACGTTGTCTTTGCCACTCCTTCCTTCTCAGGGGCAGGACTCATCACAGTCTTCCCTTGCTCCAGCATGGCGTCCCTCCCACAGGAGACAGTTCTCCACAAACTTCTCCAACATGGGTCCTTCCCACAGGCTGCAGTTCTTCACGAACTGCTCCAGCATGGGTCCTTTCCACAGGCTGCAGTCCTTCAGGAGCAAACTGCTCCAGTGTGCGTCCCCTGCGCAGTCACAAGTCCTGCCAGAAAACCTGCTCCAGCATGGGCTCCTCTCTCAATGGATCCGCAGGTCCTACCAGGAGCCTGCTCTGGGACAGGCCTCCCACGTGGTCACATCATCCTTCAGACACCCACTTGCTCTGGCGTGGGGTCCTCCGCGGGCTGCAGGTGGATATCTGCTCCACCGTGGACCTCCATGGGCTGCAGCAGGACAGCCTGCCTCACCATGGTCTTCCCCACAGGCTGCAGGAGAATCTCTGCTCCGGCACCTGGAGCATCTCCTCCCCCTCCTTCTTCAATGACCTTCGTGTCTGCAGGGTTGTTTCTCTTACATGTTCTCAATCCTCTCTCCGGCTGCCGTTTCTGTGTCCCCACATCTTTTTTTTCCCTTCTTAAATATGTTATCACAGAGGCGCAACCACTATCGCTGATGGGCTCAGCCTTGGCCGGCAACAGGTCGTTCTTAGAGCTGGCTGGTATTGGCTCTGTCAGACAAAGGGGAAGCTTCTAGCAGCTTCTCATCAGAAGCCACCCCTGTAAACCCCCCCTGCTACCAAACCCTTGCCATGCAAAACCAATACAAATGGGTACTTTACAAGCACTTAGATGAGACTGTGCATTTCCTACCGGAATTGCTGGTCCCTGGCCATAATTTGTTGAAATATTTCTTAAAATACAGGAAAACTAAAAGACAATGTCATGGTTTTGGTTTCAGCCCAGCCGGTAACAAAGCACCATGAAGCTGCTCACTCACCCCCCACCCCCACCCCTGGCCACGTTGGGATGAGGAGAAAATCCAAAGGCAGGCTCGTGGGTCAAGACAAGGACTAGGAGGGATCACTCCCCACTTATGGTCACGGGCAAAAGACAGGCTCAACTTGGGGAAGAAACAAAAGCAATTTCATTTACTACAAATCAAATCAAAACCAAGGATATTAGTAAGGAAAATCAAACATCAGAACATCTTCCCCCCCACCCCTCCCTCCTTCCCCACTCAGCTCCACTCCCTGTTCTCTCTCCCTCCTCCCCCCAGCAGCACAGGGGAACAGGGGATGGGGGTTGAGGTCAGCTTGCCACACCTTGTCTCTGCCGCTCCTTCCTCCTCAGGGGGAAGATTCCTCACTCGTCCCCTGCTCCACCGTGGGGTCCCTCCCACGGGAGACAGTCCTTCACCAACTTCTCCAA
>VYZV01038054.1:8338-26788 GCA_013401275.1 Pandion haliaetus | reverse complement strand
GAGTGAGCAGCTTCGTGGTGCTTTGTTACCGGCTGAGCCGAAACCACGACAGTAATGTTTAGTCTAAACTCAAGGATTTTTCAGCTTCTCAGGCCCAGCCAGCAAGAAGGCTGGAGGGGCACAAGAACTTGGGAGGGGACACAGTCAGGGCATCTGACCCAAAGTGGCCAAAGGGGTATTCCATACCATGTGATGTCACATCAATTATATAAACTGGGGGGAGTAGGAGTGGGAGGGATCGCTGCTCAGGGACTAACTGGGTGTTAATTGGTGGGTGGTGAGCAATTTCATTGTGCATCACTTATAGATTCCAATCCTTTTATTATTACCATTGTCACCTTATTAGTGTTACCGTTATTAGTTTCTTCTTTTCTGTTCTATTGAACTGTTCTTATCTCAACCCATGAGATAACTTCCCAATTTTCTCCCCCATCCCACGGAGGGGGAGGGGGTGGGGAGTGAGTGAGCAACTGTGTCGTGTTTAGCTGCTGGTTAGGGTTAAACCATGACACTTTCACATAAAAAATGAGATGTAGGATCACTTTGGTTTTTTTAATATGGCAATGCATCTAATATGCTTCTAGATGCTGTAAATATTCTTAATAGAAAGTCTAAAATACTCTACTCCGAAGTCCCTAGTCTCACACATTATTGTGTTTTTTTTAAAATATGGTGAACATACATTGAAGTTGTTGACATTAAGCAAAAATATTACAGCAGTAGGTCTTCTCCTTGTTATATTTAGGAACTGTGCCACCAGGCCTGATTTTTCACTTGTTCCATAGCATAACACCCTGGACATCTCCCACTGATATACCTGATAAAAGAATATGGTTTGGCAGGGGGAATTTCAAACGGTGTCTTTGTTATCATGAATGGATATAGAATCAGCTTTTTAATGTATTGACTTATTTTCAATTTATTTTTTTTTTAAACTTAAGATGACTTTCTGCAATTTGGGGATGTTCCAGCTTATGCAGTATGGTGGCAAGCAGCAGCAGTGAATATAGTGATATAAAAAGCACTGTAGGACTAGCTTTGCCATTCCTAGGGTGGCTCACAGAGCATCCACAACCAGCTCCTGCATAATGGCTACTACTTGCAACCAGAGCTCACTGCTCCCAGACCTGCTGAGAGGCTAAGCATGAGAAGGGAAGGTACAAGAACTCTGAATAAAGCAATTGGATGATGGCCCCACAACAGCTTCATTAGGGCTGGAATCCTTTTTTGTTGATGTTGGCCAAAGATTATGATGATCCTGTCAAAAGCCTATTTTCTGGTTCAGTGATTCAGAAAGACAGCTATTCCCTCTGGTGATTGTCCTGATAATTATAGTTGCCCATAGAACAATTTATTTTGAGCAGTTGAATGGCATCAGCAAGAACATTTGGTGGCCTTATTGTGGTGCCAGAGACCTGAGCATGTTTTGGTGCATACGTGCCTTTGGTTGCCTGCCTTTACTCCATCTCTGTCATAACTGCCTCAAGAGCATGGTGTCTGAGCTGAAAATCAGGTGAGGGGGGGAAAGAAAATAGCCATATTTAACTAAGGTCTGATGCCGGTGATACCCTGTGGGTAGGGTGCTCAGATACAGTTAACAGCTGTCAAAACCTGTGGCATTGTCTCGCAGAAGGAATCCTGTTTTCTTTGGAGAGCAGCTGAATGCTAGCGGACTAAATTTACTGTTGGTTTCAGGAGTGAAAGAAAAACACTGTTGAGGTCAAGAGGCCTTCATGGATCATCTTGTTTACCTCTGCTGCCTGCCTGTTTCTGCTCACCTGTGGGATACTCTCACAGGTTTCTGCAGCTGACAGCTGATACGGAGAGGCAGGGACTTGTGTATTTCTACGGTAACCCAATCTGTTTAGTGTTTGCTAAGCAGTGTAAGTGATGGTAAAATTAAGGAGGAAACACAGTACCTACAGGGCAAAGGCAGCATGTGACCAAATTATTAGCCTTGCTTCTGCATTAAGAAAACTTTTCTAGAACTCTCCAATGCAAAATATAACCCCTCTGCTAGCGTTAGGTAATGCTTTCCAGATTTTATCTTGAAGTACATGGAAACAAGTTTTGCTCAATCTTAGCAGCATAAACTAAGAAAATCTTCCACTCCTACAAATGAAGAGTTTATACATTTATATGAAGGTGACTGAGAGTGGAACTTGGTGCCCTTTTTCCCATTGAGATTAGAGTATTGTTTGCCATTCCTACACAGCAAAAAGTAAACGGCAAAATCCAATTACTGTTTACTCTTACTCAGATGCAGCTCAAGGCTTCTCTTAGGACAACAGTTGTATTCAGGCTGCTCTCTGAACTTAATTCTGCTTTTATAATTGTGACATCTTTAGGATTTATTTGTCAAAAATGCATGGATCAGAAAGTGCTATAATCTTACTGCATTTTGACAAACCTGAAGTCCCCTCCTTTTATTTTTTTTTTAAACCCTTGCTTCCTCTTCCCTATAAACAGCAGAAAGAATGCTTTCCTGGAACTAGTGGCAAAATTATATCTCCTCCTGGGATTGTTATAACATTAATGTAACATGAAGTCATGCTGTCAGATCCGCAGAGCACACATTGGTTCAGTTTCTGGCTCCATTAAGAGCTATTTGATGAAGGATTTTGCTTTCAACCACTCAAGTCACATTACAGAAAAGGCATGGCCAAAACCAGCTTTCTGCAATGATTGCATGTAGCTGGAGGATAGAACTGTGATCTCTCCAGCAGGTGAAAACCATTACAACATTTAAAGCACCTGACAGGACAGGATGGATGTTGTTTAACCTAAGGATGTCAGCTGAACTGATGACCCAACCCTGCAAAGTGGAGGCCTCTCTTTCAGCCCTTGCTGGCAGTGTTTTGTGAGAGGATGTAATGAACAACCACCTTTTCAGGAGAGGAAGCAAGGACATCTCCAGGTAACATCAACCATCAGACAAGCTTATATTCCCACCTAGGCCCAGCCTACCCACCAGCATTTGCTACAGTAGGAAACGAGAAAGAGAAATGTTCTATTTGCCATAGGGCACACAGAGATGAAAGATACATCTACAATGCTTTGGAAAGAGGCAAGAGGAGCATCACTTGGAGTCAGGCTGGATTCTGAGTACTTCCTGGTGTACAAGAGCTACTTAAAATACTGCCCTAAGCATGGCTGCTACTAGATCTGTCTCCAGGTTTTCTTCTGATCTATTTCCTTCCACTCTTAGAGGTTCCCCGTGGAACTTCTAAGTTCCTGCTTAAAGCTACCATGATCACTCCTCCACTTGTGCTTAGAGCAGATCATCAAAGGACCATATGCAAAGTCCTGCAAACTGCCCTCTTTGCCCAAGTTCCCAGCGATCCCAGTATTTAACAGAGAAGTTACACTCCTTTTTGAATACACTCTGAATTATGTTTCATGTAAAACCTAGTAAGTCCATGCTGTATTAGCTTGGCCTGCCATTAGGGGGGAAAAAACTTAGGAAAAAAAGAAAAAAAAATGGAAATTGTGTAGAATTTGACTACTCTCTATTTCAGCCACATTTTGAAGGAGACCCACTGTGAATGTCTGCCGTGCTTTGTCACTAAGCACTCAACAACATATATGGGGTATGAAATGTTCATGGTATCTCTTGGATACCACATGTTATAAATGACACATCAGAACAGTTTAGGTATGAACATACACTTTAAAAGACCCCCATACAACGATAAATACTTTTCTTGGCACTTAATCTTACCTGTTGAGTGTTGATACAGCACCTCAGCACTTTTCAGAAAGATGTATATGCAACTGGAAAAGCTGTGGATCAATGTTTCAGATTCAGGCTGGCCTATTCCCTGCCTAGCCCTAATCTCTCCTTCTATTTAATGACACCATTGGGATGCCAAAGCTAATTTGGAACCTGGCAGCCCACTTATTAAGTGGGACTTTACGACAGGAGAGCATTACAGTGCTGCTCAGACAGCTGCACAGGCTGCCTGGAAGTCTCCAGGGAAAACTCAAAGCTTTCAAGGCTCTAATTATTTTGGATCTGGGTTATTTTATCAGCAGATGAGGCATTCAACTTTGAGAAGCCTTGATATAAAAGAGAAGTGGGTGGCAAGGGCAGTTGGTTATTCAGGTCTGTTTCTCCCCACATTGAACTCCCAGATGTGTTATTGAATCCTATTTTTCAGTCTGACAACTGAGAGAGGGAAGGTTAGAAGATGCTCTTTGCAGCATTTAATTAGTTAAGGTGCTGAGTGCAGTAGCATCAGCTGGTAGAATATCTAGATGACAAAATTCTGTTATTTTGAATATCATTATAAATTAGGAAGAATATTCAGTCCTTGGAAAGACATTTCTGGTGTTTATGTCTTGTAAAACTTACCTAAATATAATATACTCTTGGAAGTCATTCTCTGAGGACTCAACAAATCCAGAACACTAGATAGTTTAAATCTGAATTTGGACTATTACAACAAGACAGGCCGTGGAACACACTGCCATGTGTTTCCCTTTAAAGAAAATGAGTTACTCTACCCTTAATTCACTCTCTTATCTAAAGATAACACTACTGTCTTCCATACACCGAAGGTTGTATTACAGGCCAAAGCAAAGTGTGAGCTTGAGCTTAATGAAAGAGCTGCACTTGTTTGAACAGCAGGCACCAAGATGAGTGGGCTGATGCCCCCAAGAAGGGCTCAGACCCGCGCATACTGCAGTGGGAGCAAAAAGTATTAAAGATCATTCTTCACCTGTCACGTGGTTCTCTCTTCCAGGCTGAATGCTGCAGCCTCAGTGCATTTCAGCTTTCTGCAGGGATGTGTTGGTTAACCTTCCATACACTGGCTAGCAGGAGAGAGTAATATTTTTCTGTCTGCGCTCTGTTGCACTGAGTGGATCCATAAGAACATCCAGAAGAACACAATAACTCTTTATTGCACATATAGCAATATCACCTGGGTCCTACAAGTTTTGCGAAGTTATTCCTACCACAGCAGTTGAAGGAAAGGCAAGGGCCCAGTACTGCCTTCAAATGTATACAAAGATACTCCTTTATAAACTAAAGGAATCAGGTAAATACAGCTCCAAAACACTGTTAAACCACAAGGCTTACAATTTCCAAGGTGACTGTCTCCTTCAAACAACATCAAGGACTCACTTGGTAATAGAGGCAGTATTCATAGTCTAAAATCTCATCTTAAAGCACATGACTTCCTTTTTTAATTAAGCTACTAGCTTTAATAATACTCCCATCTCTCAGAGCACCAATTTCATGACCACAGGTAAAATATGATGTATTCATTAAAGAGCAGGTAGCAGCACACCTCTTCATCTCCCTGTGATATGGAAATGAGGGCTAATCCATCACAAGATAAGACTGCGCATTCCAGCTGGTGAAAAGGACTAATGGACGAGATTGGGGAATGCATTTCAAAATACAGAGCTAGTCTAGACATCCCTGTGGATTATCTGCAGTGGTACAATTTGCCTAGGAAATCTAATTCTCTAAGGAAAAGCAGATAGGTTTGAATAAATGAAATAAAATGTGTATAAGTGGGCCCTGCCTGTATGCAGAAATCTTCTTGGTGTAACACCAGTGGAATTCTACAGACCTGAGTGTGAAGCCCTGTCCAGACACTTTAATTTGGTTTCAGGGTGACTAAATTACCAATGTTTATGTATATGCATTCCCAGACTACATAAACTAATAATGGGTTATCCATATCCAGATGGCCAAACAACCTTTTACGTCAGTCTAATGGGAAGGACTTCAAATCACATTGAACATAAAAGGAAAGTGAAGAACAAAACTCATATTACAGTGCCCAGTGCCTTTTTGCACCTTAACTAAGAAAGCTCCATCCATACTACTCTGTCCTTGCTGTACAGGGCAGAACATGCACAGTAAAATAGAGAATACAGTAATGTTTTAATTCCTTCCATCCATAGGCACATGACACAAAAAAGGTGTCCTTTCTGGTACTGGAAACCCCCAATGGCCTCTGAGTCAGAGACTTCATACTGTTAAAAAAAAGATTTTAAACTGAAGAGAAAAAACATCGGTATCAGCCCCAAAGTCTCCTTATGTATAAATTTCATATGCATTTTTAATCACATGTATTTGTATTGCCATTTTTTATTACACTGATGCAAGATGTTCCTGTTCCTGTCATCATGGATTACAATCTCACAGTTTTAGTTTCTAGGAAGTTAGTATGGGACCACTGGTTTTGCTCACCAAGTTCCATCATGATTTTCAGATTCATGCATGGTCCCCTAAGCCTCTCTGAATCTGCTGGGTACAAAGAGATGTGTCTTTTAAATCCAACCAAACCATGAATTCAGTGAGGTCTTAATTGTCTAATGAAGACCTTGAGGTGAGCTAGCCCATGACAAAATGTTCTTTACAGGTACCTCCAAAGTAAAGAGACAAAAGAGGTATCTGAAACACCCTGAAAGTGATGTCCATTTACAAATCACGATCCAGACTGTGAAATCCCAACTCCACCTCCTACAAAGAAGGAGGAACCAAAGGAAGAGCTGAATCCTAATCTGAAAATGTTGGAATTCACTCTTGTATTACGTCACAGACAAAGTTTTCTTGGTATATTTTTCCAGGTGCATGTCATTCTGGGGTGTTTCTGATTTTATATTCACTAACTTTGATGAATTACTTGAAGTGGGAGATGGTTGTGTCAGGACTGCTCCAGTTCAACTAGTTCTGTGATTGTTGTATCTGAATGGGGTCCAAGGGAACAGTAAACTGCATGCAGAAACATGCAGGGATTCAGAATGCCTGACATTAAAGAACAGAGGAGTATTGGTTTGTGAGTTTGGTTCTTCAGCAAGTGAGACTGCCACTTCTACAGGCCATAACACTCATTTGTAAAAACCAGATAACACAGAGTGTCAAAAATGTCCTTGCAAACTGAAATGAAAGAGTAAAAAGCTTAAGAGCAATTACTTCCATTACAACTTTCACAGTTCAGCACTTGCTACATAGACAATGAAGGGCAGACAAAGTAACCTCAACTGGAACAGCTTTTAAAAATAATTGTTTTTCTGGTTTTGTTTAGTTGCATATACAGGCAACTGAATCACTCAGAAAAATCAGAATTCTGTCATATTTGTTTTCTTTTTGTCCACATGCTGATTTTTTTTTTTGGGGGCTAGTAGTTTTGCAAAAACTATTATAATGATTTACAGGTCTCATCTCACTGTTTCTAAGTGCCTTAATGAAAACTAGTTATATGGCAGATTTCCAGGAAGGTAATTACTAAGAGCCTTGTTTACTTTCTCCTTCTACTTCTGCTTCCATTTCCTCTTCCCTTCCTCCTGAAAACCACTATGGCCAGAAAAGGGAGCAGAGAAGCTGGACATCAGAAATATATGTGTCATCTCACATCAGAGATTCAAGAGTGACTGTGTGAGCACTTTTGCTATGCAGCCAGCAAGGCTCTGTGCTTAACAGAGGGGCTTAACTGCAAGGGAGAAGGACAAGGAAGTACTTAGGTTGGTCTTTTTTTCCCCCACTAACTGAATAAAGATCAGCATTATGGAAACACCACAGGGTTTTGTTGCTGGTTTTGTGTGTCCAAATGAGTAATCCTGTTACTAGCTGATCATTAATGACATTTGCATCATCAAGGCTATGGAATACTGTGCTGTAGATACACCTTCTAGAGCAAAGCCTAGCTTTCTTACTGACAAGCATGATTTGGCTCAAACTGACTTTGGAACATGTCTACACTTGGGACAAAACCCAGCTGTTTTGTTAAATAAAATTTTGTACTTTCAAGAGCTTTTTCTGCTACCCTTTAACCCAGAACACTACTAGGAACAGTTAAGAAAACTTAACAGCAAAAGAAATGTCTCCTTCAGAGAAATCACTTATTAAAGTAAACCAGTATTAAAACATAGCAGACTTTGAATAATTCCTGTTCTGAACCATCTTTAGCTGGCTTCAAGTGGCTCACCACAATCACTTAACACTGATTAATGAGGTATCAACCTCCTCACCTTTTACCTCTGCAGCTGCCTGCCTGTAGCTTCATTTGTACTCATTAGAGCAACCTTTTAACAAGAAAAAAGCAAGGCTAAAAACCCAGAGCATCAAAAAGCTGTCTAAACCCCACACTATCCAGATCACTGTACAGTCACCAGAGCTGTTTTTTCAGATATGCTCAGCACACCAAGCTGAAACCCTGAGATGCTGCCGTGATCCAGCAACGTCCTTCCAGCCTGTGGTGGAAGGTATTTAGCTCTCTGCTGCCTCAGGAATCATGGAAACACATAGATCTTGCCATTGGTTCTCCTTCTTACCCTCATCTACAGCCTCCCCCGTGATCCGAGCCAAGCAGTTTTCAAACATGAAACACTAAAAATATCCTGGTTCTGAAGTCCATCCTTAAGTCAGCAAAGTCTGCACTGCTTAAACTTATAGACATGGTCTCAAACAGTGTAAGAACCAGATGGGTCTTGCTTTTGCTGGAAAAAAAAAAAACAATGCTGGTTTGAATAATGGCTTTATTTTTCTCCAGCCATTGGCAAGATTTGACATGTAGAATAGTCAGCATTCCACAATTTCTGCCCACAAGCAAGGGTGAGATGGCTCCAGGATGCCTTGCTTCTCTGTACTGCAGGATTTTTCTAATGAGGATCCAAACTTCTAAAAACTGGAGATGCTGCAGCACAAAAAGCCCTTGGAGAGGAACCCTGTAAAACTAAGTAGAAGTGGAATTAAATCAGGCTGTGTTGGAAACGCAGGAACCTACAGCAGTGAACATAGTAATCTGTTCCTTTCTGTAGACTGTTTCAAACAAATTGTGAAAAACTTAAACATATTAAGTTTTTCCACAACGTCATCCCATGGCTGATATCAATAGATGTTTTTCAGTCCACTTCAATAGCCTCTCATCAAGCTGTATGTCTTTACAAGCATTTGGATATATTACAATAGTTTTAAAAATTAGTCTCATAATAAAGCACATACAGAAATATTTGCTGAGGCATGTTTCTGCCTGCTTTTTTTGATGCATGTTGCATTAATTTTCTGCTAGAAATAAAAATGTTGCCTGCATTCAGTGATTGGCTGGGAAGGAGGAGAAGGGAAGAAGGAATCAGTTAAATGCATTTCAACAATCTTCTACCACTAGAAAGAAAAGTATAGTAATCCAAAGCAGATGTGGGGAAAAAAAGTAGAGGCACGTATATATGATCATTCTAATATCTACTTGGTTTCCGCCATTCAGATTTTTTTTTTTTTAATGCTGAAAATTCAAATGCATTTATGATAAAACCAGACCATTTTTCTAACCAGAGGCACAGATCTCAGAACAGACTAATTTCTGCCCCATGTCATGCTACCTTTGCACATAAAGGCCTGTTGGTATTCCTTTCTCCTCTGCTTTCGGAGCTTCTGGATAATTAACCCTTTCCTTTACCCCTTTTTCTTTACTCATTTTCTCCCTTCTGTTATCCTTCTTCCCTTTTAGTTTCATTTGCACACTTGTACCCATTACTTGTGATCAGCTGCCTGGTCAGAGGGCACATCTGCAGCAGTGTTTCAGTTCACACCAGGAATGGTCTCCTAAAATCATTCACCTGACCATCCATGTTTCCTCACTGTAGTTTGGCTCACCTAATGGACTGCATAAAATGGATTGCATCCCTTTAAACTCAATGAGAAGAGGCACTCCAGCAGATAGTGAGGAGTCAGGGTATGAGATGGAACTAAAGCTTGTCTGAAGTGAAACTGCTGAGACATGTACAGTGTGGACTTCAGGTCCTCAGCACTAATGAAACCACTCCCACAGCATTTCACCAAGTGCTAACAAGATGTAACAAAAACACAGGCATGCATCAGAGGAACCACGCACACACTAAGGCTGTTCTGTGTCCCGTGAGTGCTTCCAGGTTTTCATCTCAGTGCTGTGGTTGTCACATGCAGCTTTGACATTCTTATCCTCCCTTTGCACCTCTTGACCACTGGACTCCCCAGTAGACCGCTGGTGGCCTCTCTGCTCTGCCCTCCCCAGCACCCTTTCGATCTTAGTCCTCCCCTTCCAAGAAGGCTTTGGCTCAGTGTCCCTGACCTCCATGGATCGATCTTTTTTTTTTTCACCTTCCCACTTGGGAAGAATTTCATGCCTAACTGCTCCAAGTCCTTCTCCTTCCACCCAAATGCTTTGTTTGCACTGGAGTAAATGCTGACCTTTCAGCACAGCCATAACCACACAGTTTGCTTTTGCTGTGTCATTGTGCTGTTCTTCCCAGCTTCTTCCTCAAAATATTATGTGAATTCTCTCTGCAAACAGAGCATTTGAAATCCCACTGGCTGCTCCTCTATTGGTTTGGTCACAGGCTCCACCAACTGAAGCAAAGCTGTTGCCAGCAGCTGCCTGCAGATAGACAAGAGGTCTCTGTGCACTGAGTGGGGCAGAGGATGGCTTTGTGACCTCTGGCACCCAAGTTAACTAAAAGCCTCTTTTTCACAGCCTGAAGAATCGATCTTTCACTGCACAGCAGAATAACACTGGCTTGTGTTTCAAGAAAGAAGTAGCCCTGTTTGGGTTTAAAAGCAAAAATATTTTCAGTCTCTGCACAGTTAGGCTCCTTGGAGTTCAGAAAAATGTCCCCAAGTGAAAAATACTTACTTCTTCCCCATTTAAACTGTCGCAAAACCATGGGGAGATTTCCGCCCCCATAGGAAAACCTCCCCGTCCCTCACTGAGCTGTAGAGCCAAAAGACAGAATTCAAATAACAAGGGCTGGTGGGAGGTGAGCTGGGTTTCTGTCCTGCTCCTTTTCCTCCAGTAAGCCACATTTGGGCTGGGGCTTAGAGCACCGAACTGTTACCTCTTGGATTCTTTTTTCAGACTCCTGCAAAATAACTTAACTTCTCTTCCTCTGTGCCTGACTCCAGCATCCTTTTTTTTTTTTTTTTTAAGCTCATTTCATAGTCTTGCCTGGAACCAAGAGCAGGTATGGGAAACTCAGCAAACAGCTGAGACCACCAAGAACAGCTGCCTCCTCGCAGCTTTCAGAAACAGGGCTGAAATTCTGCTTCAAAACTGTTGCTACCAGGCTTCTCTCTGATTGCAGCCTGTGGCTTCAGCATCACTCTGGTAGCTCTTGGCTGCCCAAGGCTTGCCTCAAAATTGCCACAACTTCCAAATGTCATCTTTTGTAGAAGGGTTGTGCTTAGTTGAACACAAATACCTTTTGGCATCTATCCCAATGCACTGGTTTTGTAATACGTGTCATTACTAAGCATCAGAAATTAACAAAAACAAAGGCACTAAAAAATTTAAGTTTTTAGCAAAATGAAAGGCATGTCTGGTATTCAGTTTGTGTATTTGCACTCTCAAATAAAATTACCAGCAGAGAAAGCATAAAAAGCCACATAAAATGCTGAAACATTTAATGCAGCCTCCACCAACACAACCACCCACTCAAGCACTGCACAATTTTTTGTATGTACATGCTCTGGATTAACAAAACTCCATAATCAAAATACTAGATAAACTCTGACTCGAATGTGTAAATCTAGTCCTACAGATTTGGCTACTTTTTTCTGTAATAAGAACATTTACAAGCTGGCACTTCTCTGGAACTAATTAAAGACATCACGTTGTCACCAAATTCATAAGATCAAACAGACATTTATTTTCACATGTGACAGAGCGGTAGGTTTGTTCACAAATGGACAAAGAATTCTTCTGAAATATGTGAAGATGGGAATGAAAACTGGGTGATTAATTTGAAAAGAGACATTCTGAAAGTTAATGGAGTCTCTTAGCTATGAATTTTTTTAATGTTTTTTTTCTTAAATGCATTATCAAAAAGGTGACTGGAATGCTTTATTATATTTTTGTCACATCCTCATAGTTTACATTTTATTTGTATATGTTTTAAATCTCTGCAAAAATTTTGCCTGAAATACAGATAGCTCTAAATACAGCTCAGCCAGATGGTACAGTCATGTGGGCTACAACTAGCCTAAAAAACAGTCAGAAATATAGCTGCCTTTTTGTGGAGAACTTGAGGGACAGTGAAAGGGTCTAAAAGTACAATTCACATTTTACAGAGCCACCACAGCAACTACTAGCTGGCATCAAAGAGCAACCTTATTTTATGGAGTCACAGGAAATCAAACAACCAACAGTGCACTGCAGTCAAGACTGCAGTCAAGACTGCCATCGTCGTGGCTCCCCAAACCATAACCACATGCTTGTTTTGTGAGGTGCTGTGCTGCTACCCCATGCTCCTGTACCCTATAAGGGTCCTTGTTAGTGCCTCTTTGTCTCCCCATCCTGGAGGTCCTGGCACCAAAAGGTGCCTTGTGGCTTCATTCAGTCAGCCTCCTGCACATTCCGGAGCTCACAACCCTCTTGGCCTCAGCATACCAGAGGGCCAGTTGGGAATGTGGCCCCACAGCAGCTCAGGTCCTATGGGGGACCTGCGACAGCCCACACCAGAAGTGTGAAAAACAGGTTACTCTGGTGCCCTGGTATGTCAACAATCGGAGCGTATGGTGAGAACCTGTTCCTGCTTAATAGGTGCCAGGCAGGGGAATGGAGGCTAAAGTAATTATGTGTAGGAATTGAGTAAGTCCAACCAGGCTGAAATGAACAATGGTAAGGGAACTTTGGGGTGCAAAGCCTCTCACACCAAGCTTTACTGTTGATAAAGCCACATATGCCCAATGTTGCCTAAGCAACAGTATCAGAAATACCAAATTTGGGTGCAGATGTAGCAAAACTAGGACCAATGGGGAAAAGCAACCAGGTGTCAGGTGCTGATAGGACCTTGGTGGGGGAAGGAAGGTGCAAGGATGGCAAAAAAGTCAGCTTAAAATAAAAATGGGGGAGTAAGGTATGAAATCAGGCAGACAAAAAAGGCAGATCCTCCAGCAGCAGGAGCACGATTGTCTGCAGACAGCAGTGATGCTGACCTGCATGCCCAAGTCCACTGGGATGCTGGAGGGACCCTTCTTGGACAACCCTCCATCAGGTCTGTGTCCATCAGATCCGGTGTGGGAGGAAATTGATTTGCACCTCCACACTAACAGAATTGTAATTTGATTGTGATTACATGTTTATGTGTTTCACTGGACTTCAAACCTGTAACAGCTTTCTAGTCAAGCCTAATACTCTGCATTGCTATTTAATTAAAATTAAGTATATCTGATTGCCTAGATTACTGAGAATTTTGCTGTCCTACCCATTTACTTCTAGTGTGATCATTAATCAACAAACATGTTAATCATGTCTCCAACCTGAAGGGAGGCGTCAGACCTTGGCACTAACAATGCTAAAAGCAGAATGAACCCAAAATGTTCCTCAGCATGCCAGTGCCCAATTCTCTGCCAAAAACTGGTATGAAGATAATTAGTCATTACTTATTGTCCAGGTTCTTTGTACTCTGTGGTTTGTCTGTGCAGCTGCCGTTGGCTACTGAAAAAAAACCCAAATGCCAGAAGGTCCTTCCTCCAGAACCTAGGTCATCAGAAATTATTTGCAAATACTGCTGTCACAGAGACAGGGCAGGGAACACCAGCAAGAGATGAAGCGATGCAGGATTAATCTCCAGCGAATAGGCAACCTGAGACAGACAGAAATCTCATCAAGGACTAACTGCTTTGCATCCCTCTGGATAAATGTGGAAGGCTGTAACTGCAGCTTCACCAGTCAGCTACACTACTCAACATTTTGGCAGAAATACTGAATTACTGTTTGTATAGGCTGCAGTACTAAATTTTAGTATTCCCTGACCTGTAATTTCTTATGTTGCTGCTTCTACTGAAAACCGAAAGTCTGGCAACCGTTAGTCATATTTAACTGAAGCTGGAAAAGACACTCTGTTGTACTATAATGAGACAATTTTCTAAATGGAAGAGAAGCTGGCACTGAACTTTAAGTTTCACAAATTAGCTTTAGGCTGTTGTACATTTTCAAATATTTTGGCTTATTGTTAGATACAGGTTAGGGATGAAGCTTCAGACATTTGCCTTTGAGATATCACTGCTTCACAGCATCAAGCTTTTACTTTGACACTCAGCCAAAAATATCTTAAGTGATTTTACCTAATTACCCTTGCTTTTCTATGTACATTCCTCTCCCTTAAAAGTCTTTGCTTCCTTGCTGCAGATGTTTCTACAAAAGTCTGATTAGCCATCTTTTCAAATAAAGGATATGCTGCCACTGATTTTAACACGTGTGCTAGACCCTATAGATACCATATTCCTCATACCTTATTTTTCTCTCTGGGATTCATATATTAGTGCACCCACAGTTTCCTTGGTGAATCCAGGGCCACCTTTAAGCTTTTGCACACCTGTGCTGTCATGGTGGTGTTTATTCAGCCCCTGCTTTTTTCTGTGCCATTGGAGATACTCAAAACAGACCAGATGATGCCATGAACAACCTCAATGGAAGCTGGCCTGGTCCGAGCAGGGGGTTGGACCCACTACCCTCTGGAGGCCACCGGCCACCTCAGCTGTTCTCTGGTTCCAAGCAACAGTGACTGCAGCCTGCCTGCCAGGACGTAGCACTGCAGGACAGTTTGGGCTGGCAGGGACCTTGGTAGGTGTGCAGTCTGACCGCTGCCCAGGGCAGGTTCAGCCATGGGGTCAGACCAGGGCTCAGGGCTTTATCCCGTAGGGGCTGGAAACCCTCTAAGGAGGGAGACAGCAGCACCTCCCTGGGCCCTGGCCCCACTCAGCTGTCCTCATGGGGGAAAAGCTTTCCCTTATCTCCAGCCTCTCTGGCCCTGCTCAGCTTGCTGCCCACCCAGAGCTGCCCCTGGTCTCACTGGCATCGCTGCCAGGGCTTGGCCTGCCCAGGGCAGGGCTGCCCTTTGCTCCTGCCCCAAGTGCATGGGGGCCCTGTCCTTTCCTCCCACCGGTCCCGTCCCCCTGGACAGCCGCCCTGCCCTTGTGTGTATTGACTGCTCTTCCCCGGGTTTGATGTCACCTGCAAACCTGACGGTCACCCTCCCAGGTCATGGAGAGATATGTTAAGCCTCCAGGCACGTACAACCCAGTGGCCACCACCTCTGTGCCCAAGTGTCCAACCAGGTATTTATCCACTGGGCGAGGCACCCACCCAGACCCCAACATCCAGCCTGGATACAAGGGCATTGTGGGAGAGTGCTGGAAGCCTTGCTAAAGTTAACCTAAATGCTAGCCCCTGTTTTCCACTTGTCCACAAATCCGGTCATTTTTTCACAGAAAGCAATGAGGTGGGTGAAGCACCATTCACTCTTGGTCAAGCTGTGCTGACAGTTCCCCATCACCTTCTTCTCCCTCATGTGGCAAGACACGTTCTCCAAGAGGACACATACCATGATTTTCCTGGGTACCTGAGTGGTCAACCTGCAGTTCCCCAGATTGTCTTTTGGCCCTTTTCCAGTTGTCAGGGACCTCACCCACCTACAGGACAATACAGATACGAACATGTAAAAAAGGGCAGAATCACCAGTTGCCATGCCATGCTGTTTAAGTGAAAACTTCTCTTTCCATTGATTTTTTGCTTTGAAAAGCTGCCCTGTGCTAATCGAAGGTTAAAAGTTCTGCAGGGTAGGTCTATTATTTTAGTTAGAACTGAAGTCAGACTTACTGGATGATCATTGTCAGGATTGTGTCCTTTTTTCATACTTCTGAACTTTAATTGAAGTTTTCTGTGCTTGAATCCTCTGGAAATGCATATGAACAGTATGCCTTTGAGAAGCGAGATAATTACTTCCTTTAACTGAAGTATCACATGAACAACTTTGTAAATAAGGCTATGCTGCCATGGAGTTTCCTTGGAATTTTGCCCAAGTAGAAAGTGTAACAGAGCTCTACCTTAGCTCTATGCCAGGACAGAGGTAAACGATACAACCATGTTGTATTCATGTGCAAAAAACTCCTCTGCATACTAATGTCTATGGTTTATGCCTCTTTACTGTTGAAGAGAGAAAAAAGTATATTCATTGTAGGCTCTGATTAGACAATAAAGGTGAGTGACATGCCTGTATGAGATAGCCCTCACATTTTGGAGCACTTTCCTTTGTCTTCACAGATCTGAGAATAGGAAGTGAAATCTTTCTAATGCCTTTTCCCAGTAGAGGATGGAGTGTAGAAGTCCTGGCACTCTGTACTGGTATATTGTAGTGGTGGCTCAGGGACAAGAACATTACCAAAATACCCATTTTGCTCTGGAATAAAACTGACATTATGACATACTAATATATAGACTGGGAATATCCTCTGCAGTCCTCACAAATAAGACATTCCAGCGGATGTCCTTCTGTGCTACCTTTATAGGTATGCAAAGACCAGGAATCAAGATCGGGGAAAATGTCTTACTAAAAATGCTCTAAAATACTACTCCCCTTTCAAATCCAACTGGAAAAAATAAACTTGCCCTATATTCTTTTAACTGTAAGGAGCTAAAATCCTGAAGAAAGGTATTCACTGACTGCTAGATATAAGTGAACTCCTTAAAACATTTCCAAACACTCACATATGGGATTAAAATTTTTTTGAAAGTCAAGGCTAAATTCTTATTTGAGAACATCAGAGGCATAGCAAGTCACAGCAGTCTCAGCTTGAAATCAGTTAAGTCCTTAACAGAAATGGAGGAACTAAGTAACATGACTTTCTAACAATGACAGTCTGTGATTCACCATCTCAGTGTAATTTTTAATTTAACAAAGAAAAAGGTTTCTTCTTTATTTCAGAGGATAAAAGATGATACTATCAGACACAGAACAGAAATTTCTATGAAAAAAATCAGCAGCAATTGAAATAAAAAATTGTGCATGGATTTTATTAGAATACTTTGTTCTTGAGCAAGATTTACAACACAACATGCAGATGCATTTAATAATTTACTTTACTCCTGAGAGTGCACTTGTGACAGTTGTGCGACAAAAGTAGCAACTGAGAAAGTTTCCAGCATTTAGTAATTTCAAAAAGTGACAGCATCTTTAGTAAACAGAGCTTTACTGTTAGTAGTGTCAATGCTAAGTTTCCAATGGCTATCAATGTGAAGTGATTAAATTCAGCAGCACATTTAGACTTCAACACAACTTCTACGTTAAAAGTTTCTGCAGTCTTTATTACATTTTTTCCACAATCTTAGACATGAGAGTAAAAACTTAGCACAATCAGGCTCTTTTCTAATGGATCAGTAATGTAGGAAGACAAACAGAATCTCAGCACAAGTAACTTATGTCAGCATAATTCTGACAAGTTCCTTAGATGAAGCACTGAGCTCACTGCAAGAGTCCTACATGCATGTACAGCAAAAAACCGGCTCCACAAAACATAATTACATATTCAACCACGTAATGCTGATGGTGTTCATTCATAAAAATGGTGTACAGCGGGGGCTCAATTCCACATCTTTCAGAAGCACTAACTATTTAATTGTAAATCTTTGTCTTTCAGGAAATGTAAGGGAATTCTGGACATCTAAATAAAAAAAGGACAGTATTCCTTTTAAAATCTGAGTATTGGGACATTTCAGGAGAAGTTGTGAAAGAAACACTAAAAAGTTATCTTGAAAACAGAAACCTGTTCACCAGGGACCATTTTAGCAGTAAAGCAACCGTGGCTTCTTTAATCACAAGTGCAGCTTTTTCACAATGAATATTGAGTTATGAGGTTATGCTAACATGATACCAATATATTCCTGTGTTTGTCCAGAAAGAGAAGAAATACAACAACATACAGTATATATGTAGCAGTAATGTAAATGTAAGACACACAAACCATATGTCAGAACACAAAAAAATGCGTCTGGATTAACCTGACACCACACTGCTCTACATGCTACTGAGAAGGAAAGGTTGAGGCATACAAATAGAAAACATGTTTTTATTTTCAAGCAAAGAAGCAAAGTTGGAGATATACTAAGATGAACTAAGAAGATTGGCAAGATTATTGACTAGAATTCACTTAGCAAAATGCTAATCACATTAGTTCATAGCTGTGCTCATCTCTGAATTAAGGATTACTAAATATATTAATGGCAATGTAAAAAACCCCTGTTTTATCTTCTAGTTTGGCTATCATCACGGTGTTCTTTGGGAAGGTCTAATACTTTAATCTGAACCTTATTCTAACTGACAATGGAAAAACCAGCAGCAGTTTACAGACAGAAAGACTGACAACTACTGCTGAATGGCACAAGTTTTCTGCTTTGTGTTTTGAAGAGCTCAATTATGCTGGATCATTGAACACTCCACTGCAGGATGACCCAACACTCTGTCACAGAGTATCCTGGTTGGCATTTACATGCACAAAGCTGCTTAAATAATGACCCAGTTCCCACGTGCAGTGCTGCTATTTAAGCTGCTCATAGTCAACAGTTTGCACAAAAGAATGGCACTCTCTAATACATTAAAAATCCCAATGCTCTAAATGGAGGAGGCAGTAGTGTTAAAAAGGGAGATGAGGAAAGACATATTTCAGATTTGTACCACATAAAT
>VYZV01038053.1:0-26476 GCA_013401275.1 Pandion haliaetus | reverse complement strand
AAAATGTATGAAAAATGTTGATGGGTGATGCAAACTCTAGGTAAAGACATGGGCTGTAGGTCAGAGATTACTGAAAGTATTTTTAGGCTGCGCACCTGTAGCACTACCAGCATTATATGAATGAGGGTGTCTGAGCATTGACTTGAGCGATCCTCCAAGATGTCCTGGCTGGGCAGTGTCCCACAGGGTTTTGCACAAAGTTCTTTTGGACGACCAATACATTTATTTTCTTCTGGTCAATAAAAGGAACCTCCACCTTAGGGTGCCCTTAGACTAAATCATTCAGAACAGACACTTGGTCACATGCTGAAATACCTACTTGAAAGCTTCATCTTAGTCTTGAAGTCATATAGCTCTTTTGTCTCCTGAAATGGCCTCAAAATGACTGTGTTCTGTAAAAGTGTGTGTTAGTAACCAGCGCGGTGGAAGGTCAGACTGATCAGCAATGAGTTTCTTTCTTTCAAAAGCAACTGTAGTTCAGAGTCTTGTGGTATGACCTTGCTAGGGCTGTAAGTGTGTGTTTAATTCACAAATCCTCTCTTGTTAAAAGAAAAGAAGAAAAAAATCTGTTATCAGTGTAGCAGTGAGCAGAGCAAGCATGTTAATGACTGGAGCTGAGGGATGAGCATGGAAGACCCAGCTTACTGTCCTGCTTGTCTGTTACCATGTAAGTATCTCACCAGGAATATTACACTCTTTGCAGAATTTAAGGCAGAAACTAATGAGACAACAGACTTACAAACTTTCATTACTGGTGAAAAAATTGTTTATAGGTTTCAATAATATTTAAGTTCAATGTGAGTCATGGGAACATCAGTTGCAGAAAAGCAAAAATCCTTTTGACTGGGAAGGCTCCATCCAGCCTCAATGTTTTGAACACTATCATGCAGCTTGCCAGTGAGATAACCGCAACTGTCAGGTTTTTTTCTATGCAGTAAAGTTGAATCAAGGACAAGCAGGGTTTGCAGGCAGCATGAACTCAGGCTGAATATAAGCTGCTGTAAGGAACAGCATGGGTGCGGTGTGCTGGACCTAGACATATTATAGACACAGTTAATATGAGCAATCTTCTTGTCTCTGATAACCTCAACTTCCAGACCCCTTGTCTTCCAGAGGACTACAGAAAGCCAGTATCACAATGGAATATCTACTCTTTTAAAGGCCTCATGCATTACAACCAAAACATCAGACTTCATCTCCCATGTAAGTAAATCAGTGAGTATGAATAAATTTATTGAAGGTGGAATTTCTGCTGTTCCTTTCCCCTTCTTCCATTTCACTGCTGCTTTCTGTCAAAGGAGTTAGTGTAACATGCTCAGGCCTTCCTGCATGGATGTCAAAAAGATGTGTCAGAACTTGCTTGTGAAGGGCAAAGTCACACGTGTGCAATGGTCCCAAGGGGGAGAGGCAATAATGGCTCTGTAACAAGACATGACCTTCTAATATAAACCCATTGCAAATGGTGTCCAAAGCCAGGCCTCTGAAATTGCTCCACAATGAAAACCAATCAAGCAGATTGCAAAAAATACTTTCCTAGCCAATCCCAGAAGAGCACTTCAAGGAAAAAAAAATAAAATCTGTTCTATAAATGGTAGAACCAGTCTCCAAATCTGTTTAAGGAAAGAAGAGAAAGTTAGAGGAACATTTGTCAAACCATGTTCATTTGGAGATACACTCTTTCCAAGTGCAGGTATAAGATGATGTGCAAACTTGTATGTTCTGGCTACCTTTTTTAGTTGGTAGTATCTTACAACAGCTTGTATAGATGTGAATAATTACATTCCAGAATGGATGCAGCTCCTGGTGGGTGTGTGTGTGAGGGAAGGCCTTGACAGAACCAGGAAAGAAGTAAGATGTGTGTGTTACAGGGATAAGTAACTCTTACTTTATTTTGGGCCCTGTGTGTTGCAATAGAGAAATGCAGGTTGCAGATTGCAGCATAGTTCTGTCTTTGCCATTCCTTTCTGGTTTCACAGATCTGTGTTTCTGTTGTTGGTTTTGATTTTTTTTTTCTTATAACATTATCAGTTACTCAAATATGGGCTTGTGTGAAGCACTCTGGATTTGAGTGTGGACAGGCAGTACTTTAGCTAATATGATTCCATTAAAAAGGGATTCCATAGCCGGTGACCCAATTAAATGAAGAAGTGTTAATATTAATAAACCTTCCAAAGAAAGGGATAAAATCAGATACCCACAGTGACCCCACAGACATCAGTGCTAGTCAGATTAATACATACCCATAAACACTGGTGGAAATAGCTAAGCAACAACAACACATCTTGGCCAGAGATTTGGCAGTACAACACACCCACAAAGAATCCTTTGTTTCTCCTAGTTTCTCTTTCCATTCCCTTACTCTCCAGCCAAAGATCAGTGTCATGAGCATGAGCTACGTCTCTGCTAACAGTTTCTTGCTGGAGTTCATCCTGTCTCCTCTTGATGCCTGGTCTAAAAAGGGTTTCTTGGAAGCATAAAGATGCCACCCAAAGAGTTGAACAAGCAGTAATCCAAACCCCTGCCAGCTTACATCCCTAATGCAACTGAAATGATTTTCATTCATCTTTTCAATTGTCATCAAATATAGATCCACTGTAGCTGGGCACAACTCCACTGACGTAAATGACTGGGCATTCACTTTCTTGGAACTATACCTACTTGGATCCAAGTCAAAGTTTTGCCAATGCAGGGAGGGATGTGACCAAATACCACAAAAATGCAGTTGTTAACTTTCTACAGTGTTTTGCTACTTTGGAAGTGTTGCAAGACTGTGCTCTTATCTTTTCTACGCAGATTTCATGTTCATGATGCATATCTTTGTGCCATCAAGGTCTGCTGGTTCCAACGCACTGTGCTCACAGCCACGGTATTGAAGGGTTTAAAACATTTTAGAATTTCAGCATCTGTTTTATGTTGATTTCAGGAGGAGAATGGGAGAAGAGGATGCCAAGTTCCAGAGAACAATAAACACTTTGGGCCAAATTCTCCCTTCCTCTATGCTGGTGTAAATCTAACATCTCTTCATCCAGCTGACAGGTAGATTTGAGCCAGTATAATATACAGCAGAGTCAAGCCCTTTAATTTGGAAGAACACAATTGCTTCCTCTGGCCCATGTCCAAGAAAATATATTAAAGATATACAATATATAGGAGAAGAAATTTTAATTAACAATTTTTTATGGGGGTATTGGGTAAAAGTATTCCATTCTGGACTGAAAACGAGGTTTTCAGAACTGAGCCAAAACAGGGAATGTTTATCATAAATGACCTAAAGAGGAGTACAATTAAAATGTGTTTAGAACTTTGAACTGTTCTGTTAATCAACATGAACTTATAATTCCAGGTTTTAAAATAACTAATGATGTCCAAATAGATTTTAGCATCTATTAAAGGTATCATCTTAAGACACATTGTTGGGGAAAAAGGAAACTGAGAATAAAGTTGTAAGACTAATTCATGGTAAAGAAATATGAGACCTCATAATTCTTCCCAAAGCATCACAGTTAGTAAAATATTGCACTTTTTTTTCTACAGCAGAAACACAACAGAACAACATTATTCTCTAGCGGTCAACATTAATTGCAAACCGATGGCCACTTCTGAACATGGGAGTCTTCACTGGGCCACATTTAATTATGTTAACTGCCGACATGTCAGCCTGCCCAGCTCTGGCAGCCCTGCTAGTTGAGCCGCCGTCAGTGGCATCGGCCAAAGCAGTCGTACCACACGGGGGAGTCTCTCTGCATGCACAGAAAAGTTCATGTTTCATAAATCACTCGCTTTGAAACCTGATTTCTCTGTACTGCAGCTTTGTCAGCTTGTCTGAGAGATATCATAATATCTGCAACACCTGGCAGGGCAAAAAGCAAAGCCTGAACCATGATGTTTCTATAAATAAATTGCTTATAAGTGAGGTGGATAGGATTTTGTTGGTGGGGAAATAGGTGTCAAGCACATTTCTCTATTAAACAATGTTTAAGCCACCAACTTGCCTGGTATTTCCATATAGAACACTAAGAAAAGTCCAAGAAATCTCAGCCATCAGGTAATAAAATACTACAGATTTTATTTAATCATTTAGGAAAGCAGAGGGTGTGGCAGGTTCATTGCATGGCACGGCAGCACCTTACCTCAGCACAGCAAAAATGGAACAACAATGCTGGAGCGGGATTCAGCCATATCAATATCACATTTTTCATGGCAATGTACAGCATAGCCTTCTACCTATAGTTACAGGAATAATGGCCATGGTCCACCATGTGGGCAGTCTGTGGGTACACCTGTCCTGGGATTTAATGAGCCTGATATCTTGAGAAAACACATCTTTCATGAAGTACACGCCATGAGCAGTGGACATACAGCCTGAAAATCATGCAGCATATCTTGAGGGGTGAACCATCCTCATTCCCCAAGTCCATCTCAACCCAGAGGATAGAGCAGTGATGAGGCTCCTGAACAATGCACAAAGGGAAGCGTTGACAAAGTTCTCTCAAGACAGCACAGGTTTTCTAGCACTGCATCAGACCATCCTAATGAGCTTTCCCTTGGATTTTTATACATCATTCTTACGAATTTAGCATGCCACACAGGAAACTTACTTTGCCAGCTCATTGTTACGGGCTACTAATAGAGAGCACTGCTAGCACAATATACTATTATCCAGCAAAACAACATGTACTGACAAACACTGTTTAGTGAGTATTGGCTACCAATCTGAGAAAGCCAGGGTCACTGCTGAATAATACCAAAGGAGATCTCACTAGCTTCTTCTTCCTCCTCCATTGAATGAGCTGTTAATAGACAAGCTGTTAGAGAGAAAAAGAACTAAGTAGTTTACAAGCTTACATTTGAAGGCCTGTGAATTGCATTAGCTGAGCCAGCTGAATGAGAGCCAAGGCAATCTCCCCACGATTGTAGAAAATGTGGCATTGAGGCATGTGGAGGCAAAGGAAGAATGACAGTGACCAGGTTTACAATATGCAAGGCTGGAATAATTACTGGTTTCTGTGGCATCAAATTTTTAGCTGAACTACGATATGGAATAAGCATCTCCTTTAAATGCACAAGTGTGCGTGTGTGTTCATATTTTAAAACTTTCTCTATTTTATGCAAATATTAATTTACAGTCTTAATAGAAACTCTTTGAAGGTGACACTTCATTTTTCCCCATTGGACCTTTCCCCCTCCTACCTCTCTTTCTCTACTGCACAGGCCACTCTCAGTATGAGCAATGACCGCAGTTCTTTTTTATTACTCGTTATTTTCTTTGGGCCTAGCAGTTATGAATAGGAATGTGAACCACTTCCAATTCAATTACCAGGACAATTATTTGGGATCAGTGGAACTGGAATGTGCAGCTGAAAAGTTTTTGGAACCCTCCGGTTACCAGCCAAGAGACCGACAGAGTTCTTTGTAAAATTTCTTTCTGTTCTTTACCAGAGACATAAAAGTTTTGAAAGCAGCAGAACAAGAAAAATTAATAATAGAGAAACAGCTAAATTGAAAAGTAAAGAATGGAACCCTCAGATCATTCATTTTAAGAATGAAGGAAAGATGAAGGAAAGGACAGTTAAAAAACAGTCACCACTGAACAATGATAATTCAAAATTTTTAACTTTGAGAAAAGCTCAGAAACTTTTAAGGGCTCAGATTTTCACACAAAATAATTGTTTTGGATCAAATATAATTTTTTGAAGTTTCAGGTGAAAGATTTCAACCTGCTTACAAGTTTGCATCTTGTCCTCCCTATTTTATATAGTCTTTGCTTAGAAACAAGCCAGGTGACGTCTCTAACCCATTGTTGCAATGACAGCAGTCTGAAATACTGCAGAGCTGAGGTAGCTGGTTTAACTCAGCCCTTACAAACAACCTGAGGAGATCAGGCAATTGCTGAGAGGATATTCAGCCTAGTATAGTGGTGGCTTTTCCCATAACCTCCAATAATGGGTAGCTATCTTTGATAGCTCATTTACAGTCTAGTTAAACCAAACAGAATCAGCCTGACAGGAAACACTTCTTTGGCTTTTTAAAACCAGATTTCTTGGTACGTTATTCTATAAATTGTTCACAAACTGGACTAACCTGGGTCAGTGATCCAGATAACAGCTTTTCTAGTCAGACTTGAGCTTTGCCCATTTGCCTATTACCTCTGGCACATTTTTACCACGGAGAAACCTTTCAGTCATGCTAACTTAGAGTACCAGCCATCTATTGCTTACATCTGAAAGGACAGCATTAGTCTATACTCAGAAATCCAACATCCCTCTACATGGGGTGAGAATTTCTGCCACTATTTTAAGGCCAATGGCAAAACTCATGTTGACTTCAGAAGGGACAGAGTGACTTGCTGACTTGTTAGATGCTCTCTTTGGCTTCCAATCCTGCAGTAACAGTGTAGGTGAATCAGCTTCTGGAATTATATTCATCTGAGATCAGACCAAGTGGAGTTTATGCGTTTTCAGGTCCTTGATTATGAAACTTTACCAAGTACTTGCTGAGCAACATTCCCTTTAAAGGCTTCAGAGAAACCATCATGTCAAGGGCAGCTTGTTTCAGTGAAAGGCTCAGGATTTATCTAATCAAACCTGGGAATTGTCCCCTTTTGTTTTGGTGGGTTGCTTTTCCTGAGCTGTTCAGTTTGCCCTCCTGTTAGAGCTTTTCATTCAAGTTAGGGTTTCCTCATGTTGGCTGATCTTTATTTCTGCTTTTAATATTCTCTATTGATTTTATTGTAGTGCACTTCCATGCTGTTCAACAGTCCCCTATTACTGTAAATAAAATGAGATAAATAACTTGGCTTGCTTTCTGCATTTAAAATGTTTGGCAGCAGCCATCTCCACCCTTAACTGAGCATTTGACAGTGTTACTGCCAGTATCTGTGAGGGCAGCTCCTGAGACCTGCGTGCCCCTCACATGTCACAAGTATCCATGCTAGTTAGATAAAGCTAGCTTGGAGTCTGCTGATATTACTGGCTGGCTTTATCTTGCAAGCAGAGGTACCAGTAGCATCTGTGCATCTGTTGGATGTGCAGATAGCGGCAGCTGCCCTCTTAGTCACTGGCAGTAATAGCAGTGTTAATACGTGCATCTATGACCAAGCAAGATACTGCTTATCTGCAGTATATGTGAAAGTCACTGAGGGTCCTGTTTTCAGATCAGGTAGGTGTTATTCCTGCCTATCACTTACAGACTTTGGCTTAACTGGTCACTAAAATAACAGTGATAAGATACAAAACACAGCTTCATCTTTCTTCCCGCTTGTGACTGTTCTCTGCAGGCGTTCCTCTGCCCTGGCCTGTTTTGCTGTCCTCAGGGAAACAACCAGCATAGTCAGAGTATAGAAGGTGCATTCCCTTTGGCTAGAAGAACATTCCCATACTCCCTCCAAACTCCTTGGTGTTGGTGCTGTTATCAGCACAGTTGGAGGTCAAAGCAACTGCTGAAGGGCTGGGGCAGCTTCTCAAGTGGAGCCTGCAGCCTGTGCTGGGCTTTGCACTGTTGCAGTTTGCCAAGTCAGCGCTTATGGTATGTGGCTCTGTGGGCTGCAGTACAGACCTAGCTTGAGACTCCTATCTTGAAATGGGCCTGCCCTGTGAGCAGACGCGTTACCATGGCTTATTCCAGCTAGTTTGAGTATTGATAGCATAGCAGCTGCCTTCAACTGCTTGAATGAATGCCAGGATCTGCTGGAGGCTCTACAGTCTGCTTAAGCCAGCATGGGGCCATCTTCATTGTTATTTCACCCTGATCGAGACACATTGGTCTGGGTGCTGCCTCCATGAGTTCCCAAGACTGCCTGCACCAGGTCTGAGTGGCTCGGTATTGATGTCCTCTACCTCTGCCAAGGTTAGAGATTTCAGGCTTACTGCAGGTGATACTTACTCATCTTAAAGCCCTTTCTTTCACACGTAGGTTTTTTTCCTGTTATGTCTTTAAACTGGCACTGAAGATCAAACCTGGGCGGAGGTTCAGACCACCACTGCCAATAAACAGCTTTATTTGATCTCCAGAAACATACACCCTCTTGCAGATGTGTCTTCCTGCTGTGCTTTGCATGTCTGCAGCCAAGATAGCCTATAAAACAGACCTTCACATGGGGTATGTTCACATCCAGATATGCTGAAACAGTGCCAACATTTTCTCCAATGTCCCAAATTTTAGAGAGTTCAGTGTGGAGTTACTGGTTTTGACTCACTTTTACTTAAATACACACCTGAGATCTAAAAAGACTGTGTTCTTTTAAATTTGTTCTTGTAAAAATAAATCTATCTCAGTTAGGGAATACAAACTGTTTTGAAAAGAGTTGCGGAATATCCTTGTAAATATATCATGAAAACAAGTAATTAAAATAGTCAAAATAATGAGTAAAAATCGCATGACTTTAAGAAAGCACATAAAGAGTAATCAAGCAGGGTAAAACTAAATAAGATTAAGTTAGAGACTCACATATATGGTGTATTGTATTCTTTGGACTGAAGAGAAATGCATGCTGTGAAAGGGTGTTCTGAACTCCATTAAAGAGTAATCTTTGTACACAACAGTAGTGCTGTGCAAATAAACGTTGTGAGGCAAAATAAATAAGTTTTGAGAAATGAATGACTTTAGCGGTAGTTTGCCAATTAATTAGAATAAAGAGGGAAGTCTAGCAGACAACACAAAGAGATAAATAAGGACGAGTTCAAGTTGCCGTAACAGCTTTTGCTATTCTCTCACTCTACTTTTTGCTAATTCTTCCTTTCACAAGCTTTGTGGGATTTTCTTTGGAGGGGGAAGGGAGTCAAGAGGACGCAGTAGCAATTTTGCTCACTCTTGAAATGCTATCTAAGGGTCTTACCTCAAAAAAGGTTAATTGTAACTTGATCCTTACCACAATTTGTTCTAACAGGGTGATGGAGTATGAACTAGAATGGAGAAAGAATTAGAGAAGATTTAGCTAAGTTGCATATATTCTAGTCAGCAAGATGTGTTCCCTATGCAGTTAAGGAATTAACTGGTGCAATTTCAAAATTATTAGTTATCATCTCTCAGAACCTGTCAAGGAAAGGTCAAGTCCCAGAAAACAGGAAGAAGGCAAATATAGTACCTGCTTTCAAGAAAATGGAAAGAGGAACTCTTAAGAAACTGTGGATTTCTCAGCCTAAATTTAAACAAGCTATAAGTGGAAAGAATAAATTAGAGATTATAACATTTGTGAATGACACCATTTTGGAAGGGACTGGAAATACTATAGCACCACAATTAGAACTAGTGGTCTTGGTAAACCAGGGAAATGATCCCAATTGAGAAAGGTCATATTCACTCAAGTGAAATAAAAAGAACTACATATAGGCAGGAGAGGCCAAATCTCCACATACCAAAAAGGCAGCAGAAGCCTGGAAGATCTGAAGGTGATAACATTCACAGTAAATGAGAGGTGAGATGTGCTTATAAGAAAGCAAATCTTGTATAATGTACTAACAGTAGCACTGCTTGTAACATGCCAAATATCATTACGCTGCTGTGCTCAGAACTATTGGAGGTTTACCAGTTTACACTGAATCTGGCTTAAGTACCAAGTTTTTAAATAAAAGGTTCAGTCCCACTGGACAGGAACAGGAATAAATAGAAACCTATAAACACATAAGCTATGAGAAAAGTTTGGAGAAACCAAGTTTGTTTCATTTACACAATTGAGGGGAGTATGATAACAGACTTCCAATGTGTAAGAAGCTACTAAAAGAAGACAGTAATCCATTACTCACTGAGGTTAGGGCAGGAAAAATTGCTTTAATTTCCAACAAAGAAGATTTAGGTTATCTTTCTAACTATAAACCTAGGTAAGCACTGGAACAGGACGCTAGAGTGTCTGTAGAATCTCCATTACTTGGGGTTTTAAAGAACAGATGAGATAAAACACCTGTCAGCGTTGTTGGGTATACTTGATCCACATAGCTCAGCAGAGGTGGACTTATGCCAAACATCCTTCAAGCTCCTTGCCAGCCCTACCTTCCTCAGCTCTTGAAATGCTGTAGTTGCATAGTTTTGTAGTTGCATATACACCCTTATTTTAATTAAAAACAAACAACAAAAACCCAAAAGAAACTTGAAAATGTGGATGCTTGGATGCTAGCATTTCAAAGATCAGAGGTAAGTAAAACAATTCAGTATCCTTTTGCAGACTGATGATTTCATATTCAGCTGTGTTTTAATAGAGGTATAGGACTTAGACAAAGAAGGAGTAGAGATGCTGAAGGTGGGGAAGGCAGAATTGGGGAATAAGCAATACCTACTCTGCTACCCACTCTCCAAGAGCCTTCCCTGTGTCTTTATGTCCTGGAATAGCTGGGAAGCTCTTGTTCTGTTTTTTATTGTCTCTGCTTTTGCAGAGAGTCCAGGGAGCATCCAGGAAGGGAATCTATGAGATGCATGAGCAAGAACTTGGTTGGAGCTGAAAGGAGAACACAAAAGGGTCTCTCTGAACATCGTGGCCAGCATTTCCATGTTCTTCTCCAGGACCACACAGTCTATGGTTCGAGACAGAAGATCCCCAGAAAGGAGCTCAGAGGCTATGTAAAGGTAGCAACAGAGGAAAGCAAGAGAGGGTCTTATGCAGATTCCTCCCCTGCACTGAGAGAACCCATTCCCCACGCAGTGGTGTCCTAACACAGTGAAATTTGCAGGGACAAAAGTGGCAGATTCAGCAAACATTGGGGGGTAGTTTAATATTGCTTCAACTATCCTCAGGCACTGTTTTTTTCTGTGTGTTCAATTATGCTGTAGATTTATTGATAAATAAATCAAGTCTCTGTTTTCCATTTGCACACTGAGGGAAGCCACAGATGAGTTGCAGAATTTCAGGAATACATTCATTTAAGCATGTGAAATTCTCTTTGGTCTTTGAATCCTCTTGCAGATAAACTACTCTTACCATATTTATGGAGTACCAGCTTTTCAACACTTAGTTTATAATCCATAGTCCTCTGCCCTTTTGCAAATAACTTCTATTTTGCCCTGAAAGGCAGTCTGTCTCCACTCACACGGCCTCTGTGTTTGTGCCTGTCTGCATTATTTATATCTCCACTAAAGACATTCCTGTTTTCCATGCTCTTATTATGGTGCCTATCATGCAATATTTGGACAGCTAATTGTTGCTAATCAGACTTTGTCCACTGCTCCCACCTTTATGGTACAAGCTTTCTGCACATAGTTTTGAATTGCTGGCCCTCTAGCAGATTCTCAGTAGCACTACCTCAGCTTTATGCAACAGCAGCAGATGTCCTTTTCACAAGTGAGTTATCAGAGGTATCTGGTGATGTTTGGGGTTTGATCTCAGCTTTCCTGAATGGTGCTTTTTCATTTTGAAAACTCATGGTGTTGATGTTTACTTCTAAGTGTTGTGGTTTAACCCCAGCCAGCAACTAAGCACCATGCAGCCGCTCGCTCGCTCCTCCTCGACACAGTGGAATGGGGGAGAGAACTGGGAAAAAAGTAAAACTCATGGGTTGAGATAAAGACAGTTTAATAGGACAAAAAGGAAGAAAATAATATGATAATAATTCTGATGATGATGATAATAATAATAATACATTGACAATAATACTAATAAAAGAATTGGAATATACAAACCAAGTGATGCACACTGCAACTGCTCACCACTTGCTGACCGATGCCCAGTTAGTCCCTGAGCAGTGATCCGCCCCCCCCAGCCAACTCCCCCTGGTTGGGGGGCATGAGAATCTGGGTTTATGGCTGGGCATAAGAAGCTGAAAAATCCTTGACTCAGTCTAAACACTACTTAGCAACAACTGAAAACATCAGTGTGTTATCAATATTATTCTCATACTAATCCAAAACATAACACTATACCAGCTACTAGAAAGAAAATTAACTCTATCCTAGCCAAAGCAAGGACACTAAGCCACCACGATTTTGTAAGTCCCATCCAGCAAGACATCAAAGGTAGAGCCTACACTGTATTTTTCTTGCTCAATTACATCGAGAGAGATGTAGATTCTCTTTAGACAACCTGTAAGCAGTGATTCCTACATATTAACTCTCTGTTTAAAAATATCTGTATTCCACAGCTGAGGGACAAAGAGAACAATATTACCCTCCTTTTCTTCCCTGATGTATCTTGACCTTAACTAAGAAAGATCCTTCCCAATCCTATATATGCTGAGGCTCAGAGAAGCGCACCATGACATCAGGCCAGCAATCGCTACCCATTTTGTCTCTGCTGTCAGCCATGTGACAATAGCTTAGTGCTGATGGCTAAGCGTGCACATGAGAACCACAAGCTGTCTTAGTGATTAGACTGGCAGAAGGCGATAGCTCCAAGTCCTCCTAGAATCTCTTATTTTGTCATGCCCTGCGGAGAGATTGTAACCATATTTAGATTTCTAGCACAGCACTGTCTGGTGAGCTACTTACACATTAAAGTAATGCCCAATCCCTATAGTAGGATACACCTGGGAAAAAGTCTGTTCCCAGGAGTTACAAGGGAAAGGCTCTTGGGTTTTCAATACAAATATTTTAGAAAGCTATACAACTGCAGAGGAGGTGTTTTCTCCCCAATTCAGCCTGTTGATACTTTTGTCTGAACTAACCAACTCTGCTTTTCACTGTCATTAGTAATTACAGTCTATAAATATTTTATATTACTTTAAAATCTGTTTTTAAAATATCTAAATTAATTGGGGCTGGTGAATTAGATAGCCAGGGATTTGAAACTGAGCCTGTCTAATCCTCTGTGCTGCTTTTTTCAGCTTTTAACTGTAGTCCAAATTCTCCCACTTCCTGTAGGATAAACCAATGGGACATAACTTTACTTGTAATGTGTGAATGGTTTGATTCAGTTAGCAATGTTTTGTGTTTTCTTGCAATTATTTCAGCTAACTAAAACTGGGCTAACTGGGTCCCCTCGGAGTATCTAGGATGTCAAAGTATGAATTTGGATGGGTGGGCACCCCAGAGGATCTGCCTGAGCCTTATAAAATTTCACATTTACAACTGGGATTCATCTGTAAAATGGGAACCTGTTGTGACATATGCTGTAGTCATGCTATGTGCTGTGCCCCATGCAGCACTCCCTGTATTTCCTAAACTCTGCTTCAGCAACAAAAGGATTCAGTGAATTCTCAGAAGATATCCCTTTCCATACCGTGTCCAGTGACCACATCAGGGCCTACAAAGGGTATTTCCAAAATATTATGTATCATAGATATGTCATGCCAATTGCCAGTATGTCCCAGAAATGTGCTGAGTCCTACAGTGACTACTTGTAGGAATAATCCCACAGACTGCATGCTCAAACTTAAGTTTTCATTTGGCATCTGAGATATACATAAAGGAAACTTCAAGAGTTATTACTTATTAGTGTGATGTTTCATTTTACCACAGGCTTGGGTAATGACCATGGAAGATTTTGGATGGATTGAAATGATTCTGCAGGCTGTTCATCAGGGAATAACCAAAGCAACAGTTGAAATCTCTGAGAATTTTAGAAAGAGTAAATAAAACTATTGAAAGTGTAACTAGTACCAAAGCCAACTTAGAGGCCCTGGGTGTAAAAGGTGAGAGAAACTATTATGCTTATCAGAGTTGGTTTTTAGGAAGTTTTTCTTTTCTTAAGAAGCTCAGACAAGCTATTATCTTTAATAACTAGCTGCTAGTCTGAATTTCAAACCAGATACTGTCAGTCTCATTCAACAAAGCTGTCCATCTACCAGTTTGTGCAGTGAGTGGATATTTCAGGAGAGGAAGAGAAAAAAATAATCATGGGGGAAGGTACGTTCCTGTTAGCCCCATTACCATTTATGGAGTTACTCACCTCTTATTCTTTTCAATCATGAAGTGCAAAGTAATATTTAAGAAACATTTCTGGCATGACACTCAAAGATACTGAATAGTAAAGCACAACTGATACCTTTAAATTCTTTTAGTAGAGCTTAAGCAGGTGTGAGGCCAGTGTCTTCTCACACACTTGGAACTCCTAGAAGAAGAAGTTTTAGGCAAACTCATATTTAGGATCTTTTCCTTAAATCCAGATCTGGCACTAGATTATTACCTTGTGTATTATCTATAGGCTGAAGCAACTATGGCTTTCCCCTAGCATCCCACTTAAACCCTAGAAACAGGGTTTATTTCACGCACAGTGACTAGATGGGAGCAGGGAACAGTATGATTGATTTTTGCTGTGACAAAAGCCACCTGGTTCTCCTCGAGAGATGACAGGGAGGAGGAACCAGACTCCCTCTTAGCTGAGCTCTTTTATCTGTTTCTGCTCTACTAAAGATTATCTAAGGCCATTTTTTGCCATTTTGACTCTGTGCAAATCATGCTTCGCATTCAAAGGAAATTTGTCCCAGGACTGTAATCATGCCATAAGCAGATCTATGCAGGGTCTCCCTGAATCTGCATTCACTGAAAAATCCCATACCCAGCACGTCTATGAGGAGCCATTCAACCAGCTGACTAAGTGCATAAAGCATATGAAAACACTAGCCTTATCTCCTCAAGAGTCGACAGCAAAATGTACAGCCACGCTGGAAGTTTCTGGCAGTTCTAGAAATAGTGCCTGCTGAGCAAATAAGGTCAGAGTGGGTGGGTGAAAATAGATCGCTCTCAAAATTTGGCACATAAAACTTTGAAAGTGCTTTATGAACAGAAATCATTCTCTCAGGTCTTGATCCTGCAAAAGCTCATGTGGGTAGACCTCTCAAGCTCATAAATTTAAAGATCTGTTTATGTTTTTGCAGGGTGGGGTTTTAGGCTAAATAAAAGAAGGTGAAACATTAGCTATAGGAGGTTTCACCTTCAAAGGAAGATATCCATGCCTTTCTGTTTATTAGTTTTCCTGTGAGCAAAATACTTGACTAACTGATTTTTTTCATTTGCCCACCCTTTCAAAACTTAAGAAGTTCCACTTAGGTATTCTAGGAACTTGCTTAAATCATTTGACGTGTGTGTTAATAACATAAAATCTTAGTGATCTGAAATCTTTATATAATTAAGCAAAATAATACATCTCCCTACATGGAACTAAAGCAGTTCAGGGAAATTCTCAGTGGAAATAAGGATGACTCATTCCTCAAGCAACACCAACAATTAAGTATACATAAGCTATCAGTTCCCAATTGGAAAAAATGGGGACTTTTATACAATAAAGGGCTTTCTTAATCTGCGTGTAAAGATGATAAGGTATTTATACCAGCTGAGACTGTATTCAGGAATATGTTTACCAGTACTCAAGTTTATTCTCAAGAGCAGCATCCAGTGAATAAGACCATAGTGGTGGTAATTTTAAGCTTCACATATTTGTAAAATCATTATGCTGTCAGTCCTTTCTGAAGCCAAAGTCTGCATGCTATGCATTTAAGATTTTAGGATGAAGGACTGAAAAAAATTTCTACATCTAGGTATTTAGAACCAAATAAGAGTTGTGATTTGGGCAAAATCCAAAGAAAGAAAACCATCTAAAGAAAAAGCAGCCTTAGGTGCTATAAAATCATTATCTTCCTGGTAGAGGTATATAATTTTGAAACTCTACATACCATCCAGCTTCTTTGGCATCAGCATGCCCACTTAATTTGTCATGGCTTGAATCTGAGGTCTAATTACAACCATGTCATTGCATGCCTTGTGCTGGGTGATGGACATTGTAAACAGCCACACAAACCCTCGGATGCATTTAGATCACCTCTGCCATTTGGGTTTTTGCCTATCTTGCTGACAGAGAGATCCCTGTGTGGAGGAACTCAACAATTCCTAACTTAAAATGCCACCAGGGGTTTGTTCCAAATTAATCATGTATTGGCACCTGTATCTGCTCCAGACCAAATCTAATCCTCCAGTCCCCATGCTGAAGGCTATGTGGGCCCTTACTACTCACAGAAAGGTGTCAGTGACATTGGCTAGCAGCCCTGCTTCATGTCCCAGAACCCTGTTTTCCCCCAGCACAATCTGGAATCCCACATTATTTATCTCTTGTGGTATTACACCCTGTTTGCCACTGAAATCTCATATTCTTCTCAACAGGTAGGGACCAAGGCTGAATGGAGAGACAGCCAGGGTCACAGAGAAGGCTGTGAGGGCTGGAGCAGTCCTTTGGCTCCTGCCTACCAGAGCTGCCCTCCTCACAGTGGGGCAGCAGCACTACCTCACTGCAGGACAGTGTGAGGGGACATACTGCACTGTGAGACTTGCAGATACTACAGGGATGGGACTGCATGATGACCAGAGCTGGGCACCTTTTTGTAACCTCTCCACTGCAAGTGCTACACCTAAGAACTGCTCAGCTGGTAACAACAGCTTTACTGAACCTATGGTTTTATGAACACCAGCACGTCATCTTTGCTTTCATCCTTTTTCTTTTTAGAGGCAGCTTGTCAGGAAGCACAGTGCCTATTAAACATGCAGCTCAACAGATATGGCTCACTTGATAGCCAACTTCATTACATGTGTGTCTCTGCTTACACAATACACCCAGTTACACCGTTTCATTCCTAAGGAGTGAGATGTTTTTTTAAACTGACGCAAGATTTGATCCACCGTGTTTATAGCACATATTGGATGAACCCTAATTTGCAGGAAGTCTTTACAAGTGGAAAACCTTGCTAAAACACGTATTATTGAATGGATATCTCACTGAGCTTGGATCAATGAAGCTTATACTGTGGCTTAGGCCTAATCTTAGGACAATTCAGCAATTGAATCCCCTTATGTTAGGCTACTGGCAATGTTGCAGGACGCATTTTGTATCTACTGATTAACTGTGTTCAGTCTGTGCATAAAATGAAAAAGAAATCAATGAAAATATCTGGAAAAAGAAAATAGAGAGAAAGAGATGGACATACCAAAAAAGAAAAAGAAGAAACAGCCCTGTATATTCTGTAGTGAGATGGCAAATTTCTCTGAATTAGTATCTTTTTCTTGGTATCCTAGAATGAGTCCTACATCATCACACTGAAAATTTCATTTTTAAACATTTAGTGCTTTAACTCTTAAAATAGCAGCAGCTCTGGACATGTGATGGCTTTACATAGGACCACTGAAAAAAGTCCACTGGAAAGCCATTGGCCAGCAGACAGGACTGTGATGATAATATGCTCAAGCAGGGTTTCAGACTGGTTTCTTGGGATCATGCAATTGTGGGGATGGGCACAAGGATGGAGGTCTCCAATTCCTACAGCTTTCATACACAGTAGTAGGCAATGAGAGGAAAGAGTTGATCCTAATGCTTCTGCTAAGGGGAAAAACCTTCAGTCACATCTCACACCTTATTAGATACTGGAAACTACACAAAGGCAATCTGAGTGTAATCCACAGAGAAACAGGCAATGTTGGTTCAGGCTGCTCAGGGAATTACTTGTTATGAGTATGGACCTGAGAATTCCACTCTCCCTATCTAAGTATTTTGGAAGTGATTTTCACTGTTGGATTCATCTCCAAATGGGGAAAAAATGTAGGTGCAGTAGCCTAGATTTTGATCTTGCAATGCATCCCCAAGGTTTCTCACTTGGTTCTTGCTAAGTGGCTTCATGCAACTAGGGATACATCTTTGCATGTGTATTTAATGCTTTTGAAAGGTGCTTAGCTGACAGTCTCAGAGGATGACTCCTGGGCATATTCTGCCCTCAGACATGTGTGAGCTACTGCCCTTGATATCAGTGAGAACTGCCTTTCCTTATGAGAGATGTAGGCATCTTACAGTTTACTCCTGTCTCTGCTCTGTTACTTTGACATCCTGGAAACCCTGAACCTTCCCCCTTTTAATTATAATTTTTAATTCTTACATGATTGTGCTGGTTTTGGCTGGCATAGAGTTAATTTTCCTCATAGCAGCTAGTGCGGGGCTATGCTTTGGATATGTGCTGAAAACAGTGTTGATAATTCAGGGATGTTTTTGTTACTGCTGAGCAGTGCTTACCCAGAATCAAGGCCTTTTCTGCTTCTCCCACCGCCCCACCAGCGATGAGGCTGGGGGTGCACAAGAAGTTGGGAGGGGACACAGCTGGGACAGCTGACCCCAGCTGACCAAATGGATATTCCAGACCATATGATGTCATGCTCAGCGTGTAAAGCTGGGGGAAGAAGAAGGAAAGGGGGACAGAGTGATGGCGTTTTGTCTTCCCAAGTACCCGCTATGTGTGATGGAGCCCTGCTTTCCTGGAGATGGCTGAACACCTGCCTGCCCATGGGAAGTGCTGAATGAATGCCTTGTTCTGCTTTGCTTGCACACATACCTTTTGCTTTACCTATTAAACTGCCTTTATCTCAACCCACGAGTTTTCTCAATTTTACTCTTCCGATTCTCTCCCCCATCCCACCAGGGGGGAGTGAGCAAGTGGCTGTGTTGTGCTTAGTTGCCGGCTGGGTTAAACCATGACAAAGATTCTCACATGACTGATCGAAGTGTGCCTACTGGAAGTCAGTGCTGGAACTGCAGCTGTATGAAAGCAGCTTGCTTCATCGTTTTAATGTTTTTCTTTAGACTAGCCTCAGCATCCCTTGATAATTTCCATAATTCTCCCCTAAATGCCTCTGCTGAGTACATTATTCTGTATTTGTCTATGTTCTCACAACTTGATCTGATGCAGAATTATCTCACACCGGATTTGTGTTCTCGTGTCTGTTTTCATACTTGCTTCTCTTCTGCTGCTTTCCAAATGTGTCTGACTTGCTAAGTTCCTGTTTGGAGACTATTGCTTCCCCTCTCAAAGATCTGAATTGTTTCTTTGACCATTGGCCATCTGTTTTTGTCCACAGCTCTAGCTTTTCAGTTCCCTCTGTTTTACTATGGTATCCAGTGGTGCCCACAGAGTCATCCAGACAGAGGCTGGGCAAAAAAAAGCAGGTACCTAGAGTGGTAGACAGTCATTGGTGTCAAAATTGCCAGGGCTTGGCTGTGGGACATCACTCTATTTTGCTTACCCCAGAGCCATACTGACAGATCCCTCTGAAGCCCCAGGAGAGGACAGGGCAGGCAGGAAGTGGGGCGAGGGAGAAGCACCATCCTCCCTGCTCCTCCCATGACAGCAGAAGGTGCTGCCTTACTATCCACAATCTCTTTCTGCTCCTCAGTCCCAGCTATTTTCTTCAGAAGAGCAAAAATCAAATTTCCCTGCACTTCTGAGAAACCAGGAGCTTTCTTCTGATGCCATCAGACTGAAGCATTGTCTGCTCTACACTTTTCTTAATATTCCACCCACCACCCCCACCCCCTTCCATTCCCATTGCTTAGGCTTTGTCATGATTTGAATCATCTGTTCTCTGACAGTAATCAGATTAAAATATTAGGTTTCTACTTTTGAGATTTCCTTTCCTGGCACTCACAGAAAAGAACTGCAAGATGAGGTGGTTCCTCAAAAATTGCTATCATAGAGTTCTATATTTACCCAAACTAAGTTGAAATTCACATTGTCTGTACTCTAAGCATCACTTCCATAGATTATTTTACCATTACCCTTAAAACACAATGCCAACAAGCTCTTCTTATGCTGTACTGATTTTCTAATTTCTCTTCTATTTTAATTTAAGCTAAAAGCTAACCATAGCCTTCCTGCTGTTCAATCTATTGCTTCTCTGCCAGAAAATCATCTTCTGCAAGTGTTGTATTTGTAACCTAACAGCACACAAATCAGAAAGGAAATTCTGGTTTCCAGAGTTATGCCCAATGGTTAATAACTGCGGTTTGTAGTGCCAGGTACTTTTTTCCTGTGACGTGACTATGAGCATGCAAGCAAATCCTGCTTTTCTGACTAGTGGAAAAAAAATCAGATAACCCCAAGTGGAAATCACACTAGATCTGCAAAGATGCTAATGTACTAAGAAACTGGTCAGGCCTTAGATGAGATTAAAAAAAGCCTCTATTTCCCAGGAAATAAAGATGCAGGTGAAGAAGATAAATAAAATCCTGTGGATAAAATGGAAAGTAACAATCTTTCTCTTGTTTCCAATAAAGTGCCGCTAGAGGGTTTACCAAGAGATTTCTGTTAGTCCATGTATTTTAGATTCCTGGAGTCTAGTTGTTTCAGCACAAAAATAATGAAATAATACAAACTGATGTCACAGCATATCTTTTTGCCTTGGTATCAGCTGTCTGAAGTCTTTAATTTTGACCAAGGTACTACATCTCATTATTTGTAGTTTAGTTTAGGTTCACTTCTCGTCACAGAGCTAATGGGTTCATTCAGGCTTACAAGCCTGAGTGAGCTGTACAGGTGAGGGCTGGCAGCCACCCCCGGCAAAGATCCATGATGGGGGTACAACTCAATAGCTCTCCTATAGTTTTATTTTGAATATTCTGAAAGCCCGTTCTTTGATAACAGATTAGTGCATCATACTTAGTGTAATACTGTACTAACTCTGATTAATAATTACTGCTTTATCAGTAAATGTAGCTACATAGGCACAAATCTGTTAATACATTAAACAATGCTGACATGAACATGATTATGTAAGTGTATGTCTTTCCTTTAGTGCATAAAGAGTAATTTTTATTGTGTTTAACTGCAACAGCCACATTTTTATTAATTGGTTATAAATTCCCTTAGTACAGGACCTCTCAATTATTATTAGTTGTTCTTATCCTCGAAGAAACGAGCCCATTAGGCTCCAGAGTGCTGTCTTGTTACCACTGTACATCTGCCCATAGACGGAACCTGGGGAATGACTCAGCAGCACTCAGATGACAGGTGCAGTCAGCCTGGGCTTCTCCTCCATGGTAACATTTGTAACCAAAAAGCCAACCAGCAAAAGGTAAAAGGATAAGGAGCTTTCCTTCACGGTTGCATCCAAACCCCAAACCACAACAATGGTGGGATCTTCCTCTTCTATTTCCCAGGCAGCTGTTTTACAGATCTTGATTCATGCGTGAAGTTTTTATGTCGATGAGTTGTGCTAAGTGATAGCTGGGCTGCAGCCCTTCTTCCTGCTCTGCTGGGGAATGCCCCGGTGCAAAAGGGAGAGGGTATTCGCCCCTCCTTGTGGACTATTTGCCCCTCCTTGTGGACGTATGAATTGTTCGGTGCAGACTGGGAAATACTATTGCTCAGGCATTCTAATGCTTGTGAAGCGTACAGGTTTCCGACTGCCCAGCAGTGTGCCCAATTATTCCCAGCACAGGTACATACAAGCTGCCTTCACCCACACTGTGGCATGGGGGTGCAGCAGATTTGCTCCCATTTCTCTCTGCAATAGGTAGTAAGTGCTCAAGTGATGTTAAAGTTGAGGCCTTTTCACCCTGTCCAGGCAGTTTTCTGCCACTGAGCATGAAGGCTATAATCAGCTGCTGTCCTGCTGCATACCACACACACTGGTACATCCACCAGCTGTTCACCCACCAGCTGTTGACATAGGTTCATCCTCATTTCACATAGCTGTACTCTGGGTTTAGCAAAATCTTAGTTTTTAATCTCAAAGATGATAATTTTTTGGAAGTGTTTCATAAGCAAGAAACATTCCTGATTTTTTTGGCATTAAGTTTAAGTGATTTCATGTAATTCTCACCTTTCAACTATCGCTTTCAACTTTGCCTTTCATTCTTTTGAGTTGCTCCTTGTCATGTTCCAGTTCAGAAAATATTAAAAGTAACCTTTTCCTAATGTTCCAAGATATCAGGAGAGTTGTCTGCCTGAGTAATGGAAGTGTTTAGTTTGAAGCAGGGGGGGAAGCTATCAGCTGACTAATACAAAGGAAAGGAATTATGTCTAGAGGCAAGGTCCCTGGACTGGGACTCAGGGAGTGTCTTCCCATCACCACTGTGTGAATTTCTTTCTACTCTGCTTTCTCTTTTAAGCTTTCTATATCTCATCTACTTAGACTCCAAGTTCTTTAGGGCACGGGCTCTACCATGCACCAGTGCAGTACCTCAAACTATGGGGCCCTGAATTTTAATTGGAATGTCTGGGTACTATTATAATTGAAAAAAAAAAAAAAGTTATACTGACTGATAGAAACTAGTTCTCCTGGATTTGGCTTCTAGCTCCAGTCAGTGGCTCAGTGTAGGAAACAGGAAAGCCACATAGCCTCTCTGATCCAGACTCACTCGTAAAAGCACTCTGTTCACCATCTTAGCCTTTTACCACTGTCTGAAGTTGGTTCTTTATATGTTTACGCACCAGTAATGTGTACGCTGAAATTCTCATCTACCTCCTAAGGGTGCTATTAGGTTTAATACATTAATATTTATAAGTACTTTTATATGCTTGGATGAAAGTAGCTATAGATATACAGTAATGCTCTGCATTAATGGCAAGGCTTAACATTAATAAAGCACTATGGAGAGGGAAAGGGGGCCTTGCATACAAGATATAGCCTCTCTGGGGGCAGCATGAGCCAAAGGGGCATCCCATTCCAGGGATCTTATGCTGGGCAAAGCATGTATTCCTGGAGTTAAATGAGACAGGACCATGCCAGTGAGCAAGGCTGACCATGGTGGGGAACGTGCTTGCCACTCAGAGCTAGAAGTACCGCACGTAACTGTCCTTCCGAACCAGAGAGCTGCAATCATACAGCTAGCATGTTTCTACAGCAATAAGAAGTCTAAAGAGATTTAATTGCTCCAGTTTTAGAATTGGGTAATTAGAGCCGGTCAAAGTGTTTTGGCACTGAAGTAATAATTAACCATGTAGTGCACTGGTTCTCCTGACAGCCCTGCAGTTGGTCTTTGCAAAGCTGACTTCCTCCTTCTCTATTAATATGCATTTGCAACAAAATCTATGCCACTGACCTTATGCCTTAATGACCATTTGGGTATAGGAAAAGATGCAAGTCAGAACCCCAGAGGTTAAATGTATCTAACTGCACACCAAAAAAATACCATTCAGACTGGGAACTAATTTCAGTTCACTTTGAAAAAGAAAAATCTTCATTACATGAGATGATTTTTAAATGCCAAGATCATGTATTTAGAAAACCCATTTAAAAGACTTTGTATTTCTGAGTTCCTATCTCTATTCACTTGATAAAAACCTCAAGTGAAAACCATATAATACAGACATTAAATATATGATACCAATTCATTTAAATTTCAGATTTCAAAAATTCTGCTTGAGAGCACTATGTAACTACAAGTCCCTGCGAAGAAATTCCTAGTGTAAACCAAGAGTCCAGTTCCTTGAGGCCTGAAAGATGCAGCAGTAACATTGAGTAGATGTGGAGCTATGATGATTTTGAGCAATATGTGCTTTGAGAGATCAAAAAGAAAGAGAGAAACAGAAGGCGGCAGAGTTAATGAAGCTGCCTGGCTGTTTGGGACAAATCCTGCAGACACAAGATATTATTAAGATGCTTTGTGGTTACGCTGTGGTGGACCCATAGTTCAGTTCAATTAGATTAAATACCTGGGATCGTCAAAGCCTTTGGGACGCAAGTAACAATCATGTGTTGGCTGTGTGCCTACAGGAAGTGTTTGGAAAGCACAGAAAGATCAAGCTGGGCACCTTTCTGCCAATGGGATCCATCCACTCAACAGCGTCATCTGTGTTTTATAAGAGAAAGAGACTTCTCTGAAGAAGGTGACATATTAGAAAAGTCAGAATCTGAGCCAATCTTAGGTGTTCATATAATTCAAAGTATATTTTCATTTATTTTGTTTCAGTTCATGTGAATCTGCCCGGATAGGAAGAAATACTCCACAAAAAGGTTTTACAGCAGTTATTAGGTCTTATGCACCACTTGGAATCCCTTCAACAACAGAACTGGGCCAATCCCAACCTTTTGGTTCTATTTTGGGTCTCTAGAAGCTTGTAATGAAAAAGCGCAATTGCTCTTACTTCAGCAAGTAATCCAAAACCAGACTGAAACCTTCAGCCAGGGAAAGACTAGGCCCTGCATCCAATAGAACTGACACTTTTGCTAGAGGGTAACCTGAGGCTGCTGATAAGAGTAGTAGGCTGCTCTTCTTTAGCAGATCTGCCAATTAAAGATGGTATGCACACTCTATTATTGCCATTGACAGATATATAATATTAAAGAAAGTTTGTTTTGTACATGTAGTTGTTCAGAGACTCAAAGTATTCTGAACCCTGTCAATAAAATAAAAGCTACAGAGGTAAAACATTCTTGAAATGGCTATATAATGCAATATATTTACAGAGAATTTGCACAGGTTACATCCCAGTGATGCACACGGCATTTCTGCTTGCAAAAAAATATTCATTTGGAAAGGAAGAACAGGAAATATCACCATATTCAGTGTATTGTTCTACTGAGGAAAAATAACCTATTTAATTGAAGTGAGTTGACTAATTTGAAGATGTCTGGAAGCTATTTCTGGACAATATTAAGGTGAAGGATAAAATGTATAGTTTATAGGAAGCATGCCAAATGATATCTTCTCTGACGATTGGCTAGAAGTATTTGATATGAAACATCTGTCTCTTAATGAAATTGTTCCCCAAAATAATGATTACAAGGTGCTTCAGGAAATATTTAAGCCTAATTTCTCTTTATTACTAGTGTTCTAGGTTAATGAAGAGCATTCCCTATGCAGCTGCACATTGCCTGCTGTGTTTTTTCTTACTGTATATTTCATGGCATAAGCCAAAAGAATATTAAAAAAAAACATGCTACAGGGTCATAATGCACTTACAAGCTGATGGAACACTGTTAGCATAGAACAATCTGGCTACCTGCTCCAGCACTCCTCTCTGATGTCTGTGACATTAGCAGCAGAAAAAAAGTACAATTTATTTGGGAAGCATTACCTGTGTTCTTCATTTAAGAAAGGAAAAAAAAAAGGGAAACATCCCAATTAATGTGCTGAACCACTGCAGAGCCATTTACCACCATAATTCCTTCCTGATGAAGATTTTTTTGCTTGAAATACTGCGTACTGCATTATGTCTCTGCACTTTTCACAGAACAGCACCAAAGGTATCTGTAATGCAAAGGAACAGCCATTGATATGGTAATCAAATGTAAATGTCATAGTAGGTTACCTGAGATTATGTATTTTACAACACAATTAAATTCCCATTAAATTAATACAGCAATCTTGCATTAGCATGTCACACTTGGTAGCAAATACCTACTAAATGATTGTCTGTTACAGTGCAGAAAAATGCAAATTTTGACTGATGTTGAAATGCACTTCTTTGTTTTAAAAGACAAATGATAAAATTGTAGCTGATCTAATTCTCAGTGGTTTGTGGGTTTACCTTTTCCTTATCTAATTTCTGGATTTACAGTCTGGGTACCTAAAACAGTGACCTATATTTCAATATGTGATTGAAAAAAACCCCAACAACCAAACCTAATCATGGGAGAATGTACAAGTTTTCATGTGCAAAGGGGAAAAGTTCAAATGATTTATATTTCTAATACTATGCCCTCTTTACCTTCAGCACACACCTCTAAGTTCCAAACTTAAGTGGTTTCCTGACTTAGGATTTTGTGTTGAAAATTTAAAAGTGGAACAACTTATTGTCCTTTTTACAGTCTTGATTCTACCTCTTGGCATGCTACCATGTTCCCTACATTAATGATTTGTTACTTCCAGTTGACAGTATAGAGCTATGGGCATTTGGCAGTGAACATACCAACTGCGCTGGGTTACTTCATACAAAGGGCTGGAATCCCTTTTTACATTGCTGCAGCAATGGAAATCCCTACTTTAAGCTTCCTGACTTGCCAGGAGAGGTGGAGAAAATCCTGTATCCTGATGAGAACTCCAGGAGGAATTAGTATTCTGAAGATTTCCACCCAGAAGCTGTGTCCTTTTTCCAGAACTCTCCAGGACAAATTGGTCATTTGTTTAAACTCATTATGTCTAACTGGGCTCTTTGATACACTGGAAGACAATTCTCACTGTCTAACCTTAAGTGCTTTCATAAGACATGCTGGATGTTTTCACCTTTCTCCAGTGACTGAAAAGAGACTGCTGAAAGTCATGGAGACCACTGCAAAATAAAAACAATCTGATGGAAAGTTGGGGCCATTTCCTTGTTTGTGATAGCTCAGAATAAATTTCACAAAGTCAATACTGCTACACTTAATTACTCTGAGAAAAAAATTTTGGTCCATATTTTCATCAGCCTTCCCAAGCAATAGAATCTTTGTCGCCTACAACATAGCCTTCACAGTGGCATACAACAGAATTAACTATGGCCATGAAAACAGCTCAGATCGATCACTGAAGTAAAAAGCCTTGTTACTTACAAAGACAGACTTGCATTAAGTATGCACAAATCATAGGCTGAGTCAGAAGAGCCTTTCCTATAGCTATTGACAAAGGCAATGAAATAAAGTATTTGTGTAGGTTCAGTTCTCATCATAGATATTAATGCATCCAAGTTCTTTCTGGATTCCTTTCTACAGCCACAAACCTTCCCTCAGTCCCTAATCTCATGATTTAGCCTCAAACTTAGAAATAAAAGTTGGTCATGTAGCACTTGCAGCTGGCTGCAATATAATTTGTAGTAGAACATTCATTTCTGCTTGATTTATTGATGGTGCTCACTTAAATCTTCTGTACCATGATGGATTGCATCTCAGT